>CAUZXS010001857.1:5000-75000 GCA_963585895.1 Sepioteuthis lessoniana
GTTTAAGTATATTTCGTAATTTTTATTTCCTAATTTTTTGATTGAAAATATAACTATCGTGTTAGATTTTTTTTTAATTCACATTTGTGTTTTAAAAAAATATCAACTTTTTTCTGCTTTATTTTAAACCTAATATTTTATTTTTAAAATGAATGTGCATTTATTAAACGGGGGTGGGGGAAACTCCGTTTAATCAATGCATATTCATTAAAATAATATTTTGCTTCTCATAGGAGAACATATATAAAAAAAAAAAAATTGTTAATCTTTACATGAACTTCTGTTTAAAAAAAAAAAAAAAAGGGATTCTTTTTTATCTTATATTAGTGATTTAGCAAGTTTGTGTTTTCTTTGACGGCATGTCAAACCTCGTAGGTTATTTAATACCATAGCAATCCTTAGAGGAGGTCGGAGATGGTAAAATTTTACCCATAGCTTGAAAAGAATTGAAGTTTCACACCTTTTCAGGATTAATTTACTACATGTATCACAGTCCGGTATATTAGGTTCTACGCCGTGTGGATTTCAACTACAAAAAAACACACACACATATATATAACTGGTACAGCTTCAAGAGAATATTCTAAATCAGATGACATTCTATTTTTCAGTTATATGTGTGGGGTGGGGAATAGAAATAAATCTGACGGTATGTATCTACTTTTCCCTCTCTCATATATATATATATAATATAATATAATATATATATATATATACACACACACACACACACACACACACACACGTGTGTATTTGCATATATATATATATATATATATGTGTGTGTGTGTCTTAAATTATTGGAGTTAATTTCACTTTTTAATGTTATACCATGATCGTTAACATTAATGAAAATATTTATCAATATTTGTTTAATCAATCATATTCCCCTTTATTGCCTTTTTATCAGAGAAATTCATAATTTTGTATTTCAAGATTCGAAATAATTCAGATTAATTAGTACTTTATCAATCATATTTCATTATACGATATTTCCTCGTGTCTTCAATGATGTGAATAATGTCCACGTTTGAGGATGTAGATTTTCATTTGATGAAATGTTAGAATGTGTCTCAATTGTATTTTTATTAAGATTTGTTTAAAAAAAAAAAAAAAAAAAAAAAAAAAAAAAAAGCAATGCTTTAATTCAAAAACTATTTTCACTGCTTAATCTATATTCATTTTAACTTTGTAATATTTTTACTGTCGTACGAGAATTTATATATATATATATATATATATATATATATATATATATAATATATATATATATATATATATATATATATATATATATATATATATTGTATGAATCTGTACATGAACTTCTGTTGCAAAAAAATATTGAAGCTACTGTTTATTTTATACCAGTGATTGTTGGTGCAAGTAGTTTACAAGTTATTTTCTAATCAAATGATTGAATTATTCAAGTTAGATTTCATGTGTGTTAACTATCAGAGAATTTAGTTTAAAATTAATCTGAATTAATGTGCGTTTCCCTTTAAATTTTCACACCAGAAAATAAGCAGTACAAGTAACTGGAATATAATATACTAAACATCTGGTTAACCTGGTGTGTTTCAGTTCTAATTGCGATTTATGAAGATATTGATGCTTCTAAAGAAGCGAAGGATTCAAAATAGAAGTTTCTGTAATATCAATTATCTGTACAATTCAAAAATTATGTTCAGCGCGTATGCAGAACCCATTAAAATTATTACTTAGATGTATATTGAAGTAGAAATCGCTTTATTCTCTTAGAGTATTTACATCTTATTACAAAAAAAAGGATTCTAGATATGCTGAACCTTTTATGGAGGTCATAGTTATTTGCACAAACCTTCTACAAACGCACACATATGTGTGTATATAACAAAATAGAACTTAACTAACCAAGAAGTTATTTAGTTGCTACAAAACTATTAAAAGTTAAACATGTAGAAAAATGAAAATTTTCATAATAAACGGCTCCTCACAGGAAACAAATTTTGTTTTTCCCCAAACTTTCAAGAATCTAGCTGATTTAATTGAAAATATGTCGGCGTTAGAGTATCTTCCCAAAGAGAGGAGAAGATATATATATATATATATATATATATATATATATATATATATATATATATGTGTGTGTGTGTGTGTGTGGTCATTTAATTTTTTTTATTCAAATTACCCACAAAATTTCCTGTGAAATTTTTTCAACTCTGATGATAGCATTTATTGCTAGCAATGTTTAAGAATCGAAATAGACTGCAATTTCAGTTTATTTCATTGTATTGCTCATGTGCACTCGAACTGTTCACTTTTAAATCACGGAGAGCTGGGATATATCAATATACCGATTGTGGGTTTTGTTGGATTTGTCTATCAACACGCACTATGAATTTATAGAATAAAGAGAAAGCTGTGTAAGGATTATCAGAAATAACGTTATATATAACATTAATTCTGTTAATCTTTACACGGTTTTTTATTTCATTAGACTATGAGAGTGAAAAAACGTCTTCCTTTTTTCCACTCGGAAAAAAAGTTACAGTACAATTTTACAACGCATACATGGATCAGTATATGTCTACGTGTGTGTGTGTGTCGATACTGGCTCATCTGAGAATAGTTTTATTCGATTTTTTCTTGAAAATGTGATATTTCTCTGCATTGGTGTTCATGGAAAACACAAAAAATTAACTGATTCAATGTTTAAATCATTTTTAATCATAATTTTATTTATATATATATATATATATATATATATATATATATATATATATATATATATATATATATATATATAAGGGATGTATGCAAGAACGTCAAAATCAGTTCCCTCCTCAAAACAGTGAAACACACACATATATATATATATATGACTCACTCTTGGGCATGTAGGAATTATTCTAATTATATATATTTCAGTCAAAGAATAATAAAGAAATTGAAAAATGTGGAACCTGAAATAACCTGGTAGTCCCAGCCTTTCAAAAATATTTTTTTTAAATGCACTTTGCGGATTAGCCAATCTCCTTAGGAGACAAAATCGTTGTAACTTCTTGAGTAAAGAGCCGGTGAAGGCTAGTAAGAAACCAAAACACACACACACACACACATATATATATATATATATATATATATATATAAAGAGAGAGAGAAAAATAATGAGTATGTGGCTATATTCGTAGCCAGGTTTAATATTGTAATGACCCTTAAGTGTTCTTACATATACAGAAGTAATTATATTAAAAAATACATTTATTCATGTCTATATGTGTGCACAAAAAAAGTACAGTTAGATAAGTATGCGATTTATAGAATAAAATCTTTCACAAATATATAAGTGTATATGGGTAAAAAGACCTCGAGGGATTCTATATTGCGTATGCATGCGTGTGTGTGAGTGCACGAGTGGTATGCGTGCGATTGATATCGAAGGCACTCAATTTCAGCTAAGATGAGAACACTCATCGTACATACTAATATAATCTTAAATGTTCAAGTACCACAAAGACTATCCAGGGCGCGCGCTAAGACACACACACACACATCATATACATTCGTGCATATATAAAGACAAACACACAAGCAAACGAACGTATATACATTGTTTAGATCACGTAATCTATGAGAACACTAACGCACTATTTTTATAATAAAATCGCACCTGTTTACATTGACGTTATCAGGGCAATAAATTAGGTACCCAAATTATTTCTTTGTCATTTCAGATGTACTCAATAAACTTTGATATTCTAAACCTTGTAACCACCCAGATTTTAAAAAAAAATCATTTCGATTTGGATGTACCATTTTCTCCTGATACAATGTGTGTTATTTTCTTTATTTAATCTTATGCTTTAAAAAAAAAAAAAAAAAAAAAAAAATTTAGTCACTTGAACTAGTTCGAAACAATTTATCATGCTACGTCCGAGTACATCGATTTTTGATGTAGTGCGACTTATTTTGACTTTTTTTTCTGAATCTGGATAAGTAATGAATTAATTCAGTTTTTTTCCTTCCTCGTGCAATGGAAAAAATTCATTTGATATTGCTGTTGTCAAAATAAAGATACTGTGAGCTGAAGTTAGTAGTATCATATGCACATGACTAAAGCTATACGCTCGGCAACCACTGCAGTCGTTTACGCCTGCTGGAGATGCAACATTTACTTATAACCAAAATACAATTTACTGCCAAACGGCCTGTGGCACTGGGGACATGTCTCCTTTAAATCATCCCCATTTTGCGTTTCAAATGATTAAAAAGTTAGAAAACTCATTTGTCTACAAATGTTTCTGAAGCACCTTACTTACGTAATTCTATTTTGGATAACAGATGTAATCTCACATTTATTTATCGTTATTTGAAAACCATCAGTTTTTGGTGCGGTTAGTGTCTGTTTGTTTTATCCGATGTTTAATTAATTCAACTATCCTTATTTCCGGGGGTTTCGTTATTGACTTCATTTCTTAGTTCGTTGACTCTGGTAGACTGTGTAGCTGTCAGTAAAAAGTATGATTTCAATAAACTAATCTACCTACCGCCCCCGCCACAAAAAAAAAAAAAAAAATCGAAGATCAAAGCAGAATTTAATATCAAGGAGATTTAAAAGCAAAAAGTGTCGTAAATTCAAAGTCAAGGAATTGTTAAGTGACATACACACACACATATATATACGCACAGAGTTGTGTTTGTATGTTTATGAACGTAATACTGCCCCTTGAGTAGTCTTACTCATACAGGCCAATATGCATAGAGAAATAAGTTAGATAACATACAGATAATTTTTTTAGTATATATATATATATATATATATATATATATATATATATATATATATATATATATATAGTAAGTGTCTAGAAGAGTATGGGAATGGAATATTCGCATATCGAATATATGAGAGATTTCATAAAATTCTAAGGGAGTGTTCGATGTATGGCTACCATTATGTCTCTCAAAATGAATATTTAAAAAAACTCAGATCGACTATATCTAAAACGTATATGAAAGAAAACTCAATCACAGTTATAGTTCCATTTACTGTGTGTGTGTGTGTGTGTGTGTATATATATTATATATAAAAAAAAAAAAAAAAGATACCGGAATTTTATTTTTTCAAGCCAAGCAATATTACCAAACGAATATTTCTGGCTATTATTTATGGACAATATTGTTGTTTTGGGATTGTCATATCATCAAATCTCAAGTAATAGCTATTTTCAATTTAGAAGAACAGAAAAGACTCTTATACTGAGTTATGTCCAAACAACTATAAAATTACAATCGCAATGTATTTATTTTTGTAGAAAAACAGATCAGTGAAAACCTTTATCATCTTCCCCACCGCTTTTATTCAGGTTTTTGACGTTTCAAATTTTATTTTTTCTTTACAACGAAATATTCCAAAAGTACCTTGCTCAATAATATTCAATCTCAATGAAAACTGGCATATCAAGATATATCTAAACCATGAACATAATCTCGAGTTATACATTATTTGTTACGTAACAGGAGATCCTTATTTACCTTGCCTTTCTTTTTCTAGCCTCGTTGTTTCCTTGAAAAATATAAAATTTGTGCGTGGAAAAAATTTTTTTTTTTTAAACTTAAATCTTTTATATAATAATCATCATTATTATTGTTTGAGACAATTTCACACTGGTGAATTTGATTGATCAAGACGCAGCAAATCCTCCACTACTATTTTAGCTTAGTATAAATCTCACCAACATTTCCATTTTTTTTTTTTTCACGACAAAAATGAAAGATCAAAAGGTTGCTGAAACTACAGTGGTAATTCATTTCTATAATTTGACCATTTTCTTTAAGTATTATCAAATATCATCAAATTATATTATAAGAAATTTTATTCTATTTCTATATTTACAACTTTAGGGACCAAAACGGTGGCATCACACCTGGTTGGTGGCTGAGAAGGACAGGGTATCGCACGTGTTTTCACACGTTGTACGATAAAATGATGTGACAAATTTAGAATTGTTTTTATGTGTGTTTATAAAGTTTATATAAAGTACTAATTTTCTTAAAACACCAAAAATACCAAGATTTGATTGTTTGTCCTAAAGCATTATGCAACCTAAACGAATATGAGTTATTATCGATAAACAAACTCTGGAAAACTGAAAATGATAAAATCCCGATGTTTAACTTTAAGATAAAATAAAAAATGTTAGAGGCTACTAATTTATGGGACCTATATAAGGCTAAGAATAGACTTAAAAGGAGCAATCAATACAGAATATATAATATCAGTATATTCTAATCAGCTGCTCAATGTATAGCTACAGAGCAAATATTTATATCAAGTAAAAAATCAGCAGATGTAAATGGATTATATCTTTTGAATTTTACTTGTTATTAATTATATATATATATATATATATATATATATATATATATATATATATATATAAACCACCAAAAGTGTAATACACTTACGATTTCAGAATAAGCTATTTTTGATCAAATTCGTCACTAATGAAACAGGTTAGAGGTGTTATTTGTTACAAATTTTCGTTATTATAAAGCTAACTATAAAATTCTAATAAGAATTATTTAACCCCTCCTGAAATACAAGTGGCAGTATCATCATGGACCATTGTTACAATGGAGTTAAGGTATTATTACCACTAATCATTACTGGTGATAATTGTTGCTGATTAACCGACAGAGTTTCCTCACTTCTACAATAAGTTTAGAATTCTCGTTATACTCAGGTGTGCAACAACTTTCATTATTACTGCGATTTTCAATACTTAGAATATCCATACCAGAAGCTTTTGGACCATTCCCAGGAATCAAATTTCTTTCGTCATCTTCGATATTTCTAACTTTCGAGTAACATCTTGCTAATTTCTAGTTTCTCCATAGTGTTTTTAATATAAGTATTCAAAGTTTTTTTCGCAACAACCTACTTTGTAGATTCATGGAGCCTAGTCAATACTTTGCTCTTAGGGTTAAGATTACCATTGTAGCGTGATGGATTTCTTTAAGGGAGAGTATCCTCCGTAATACGTGATTTGTGCCGAGGAGGAATATCTTCTAAACTCCTGGTCTTTGATATTGCTTGAAATTTTTTCGCGTTTTCCTTCACTTTCTAAATCAGAGAGTACTGATTACCACTAATCCTCTTGTCTTCGTGTCTCATTTTTCATTTCTAGATCTAAAATTATATTAATATAGTTCTTGATTCATCAACAATATATATAGTTATTTTGATTTTTTTGCTTTATCACAGGTAACTTAATATGTATGGGTCAGATTTATTACTATACTTTTTGATAGAATCCTCCCCTCTTCAAGATGCCATGCATTCGATCAGTTGATTTGGCTCGGCCCTGCGTGTTATGCCAGCGCGTAATATTATCAGAGAGCACAGCATACATATGTATGGAATCTTTGTCTGAAAGAGCAATCCAAGTTAACGACTGTTTCAATATACTATACATGAACTAGAATATATCAGTGTAGTCATAAAGCTTAAATGAAAAGCACCTGTTTGAATGTATTGATAATGTTCTTTATAACAATACAAACAACAGCTGTCTATGCGCGGGAAGGGTAGCGGTTATTGTTGTTAAAAATGATCTCAGCGAACTTAGTTCAAACCCTGGACAAGGTTTCATTTCACGCTAATGCAACTGGGAAAAACAAATCCATCTCGTCTTTCTTTTTTTTCCTCGCCAAAGAGGAGGATAGACCGAGATATTAAGCGTTGGTGCAGCAACTGGTCTCAATGATAAATTGAATTCAAATTCCCCCTTAGAAATTGACTGTGTCGCATCACTGCCTGCGGGAGAGGGTTAAGTAAATACATATAGACAACAGATGGTCGCAAAAGAACTAAATCGTAAAAAGAAAAGGAGAGAAATCAGTGGCAATTCTTAAAAACGATTTAATTTTCACTTATGATTTTAATTAGTCAATGCGTCGAGGCTTAGGTTGTTTATGGTTGTTGCCGCAAAAAATCTTCAGGAATCTACTTTGATGTACGAGAATAAATACAAATTATCAAAGAAATATTCGAACGTTTTTAAATTATTGAAAATATATTAAGTCTTATCAAATAAATTTTAAATTGATTTTATTGTAGCAAAGAAAATTAAAAGTTTTACACGAAAAGGTCACTACGTTTCCGTTCGATACTGACATTTTACTCCCTTCACCAATATTTGGTTTTTTTAATGTCGGTTTAGATCAGGTTTTGAATGGTAAATTTCAAAAGCAGAAAGATTGTCCTCAACACTCGATAAATCTTTTAAATTGCTATTAAAAGACTTCCATTTGTCGATCGTTTAAAGAATAAGTGTTGTAGTATATCGCTATAGAACTATTTATGAGGAATTGATTTTTGAAATAAAATTCATTCTTGTTGTAAACTTTGCAAAAGGCTATGAAAATATAAAAAGGAACAACTGTTATTTGTCTCAAAGTTAATGCCGGTTTTCCAAAAAGACGCTGACATTTATTTAACAAAGCAGAGTTGAATACAGAGCCATATTTCAGTAAATCACAGAGAAACACGGATCTCTATAAACGGATTGAAAGTTTAACATGTCACCATTTGTTCCACGAAATGATATATTCTAACTTGAAAAAGATTTATGCGTGTGTCCGTGAACCATTAAAAAAAAAAAAAAAATATCAAAGTTTTTTTTCCCTGTGCAATGCAATTAAAATTCTTAGAGAACAATACCATTTCCAATCCAATTTACCAGTAAATGTGCCGTCTTCTGTTCAGACCATGAGTTAATCTTTGGATATTACCAAGCAAACCAGAAAAAAATTAATTATTATTCATTCCTTTCTAAATGGAAACATCTGTATCATCAGGCGGTTACTGCCAGAAATATATTTAAGAAAACGATATTAATTATTTTTTATACTGAAAATCGACTATACATTTGACTAAAGACTCCAACTTATATCCAGCATTTGATTTAATTTCTTTTATATCAGATGTCAAATTTCTTTTGAAAGTATTATTGTAAATCAATTGGACACTTACAAAGATATCAGAGAGAGTTATCTAAAAAGAATGATGCTTATGCATGTCTATTTTATAGTTCTCATGAAGGCTTGTATCAGACAAAGTCAATCTTAGTAGATACAAGTAAATCTTTCTTCCTTCACCTATAATACAATCAATAAAATGTAGTTTTCCATATAAGGAGACCGGTTTCGAACTCCATTACATAATGCATAGCATAATTACAAGTCAAGCAGGAAACAGATACAGAAGACAAGAGTCTATAGACGTAATATCTGCAGATCTTTAAGGGGTAAGACTAAGACTAACTTGACTAACTTTAATAAGAATAAAAGATCAGAAATATATTCAAAAAGACCAACTCGTCCAT
This sequence comes from Sepioteuthis lessoniana, assembly GCA_963585895.1. NCBI lineage: Eukaryota > Metazoa > Mollusca > Cephalopoda > Myopsida > Loliginidae > Sepioteuthis > Sepioteuthis lessoniana. The sequence continues at coordinate 14,372 of CAUZXS010001857.1, forward strand.
ATTCTTGATGGATTTTTGAGACCTTTGGAAATACACAAATCAATTTTTTTGTGGTTGTCCACAAAAACGACAGAGCAATTTGATTTTTCAATCCTGGAACATTTTGTGAGATATGAGCCACAGTAATATTCCAGTTCTTTCCAAAGTTGTTCTTGACAGCCAGCAAATCCTCTCAGCTCGTCTTACAATGAGAACTTAAGTCACTACATAACCAATCATTATATATATATATACACACACACATACAGACCTAAAAGTCTAGATATTTTTAAAAGCATATGTTTAAGCAAATACACCAGAGGGACATATGCAATATGCGATTTTCATTCCTTATATGACGCAGAGCAATACGTTGGTGTACAGAGTTTGAGCCTGGTGTTAAATCACTCTTAGCTTAGTAACTATCAACAACCACACGACTTAACTCATGCATGCACATACACACAAGAATGCTCAGCTAAAAAGTTCTAAATCAGTAAGATATAATGTTCTTTGTAGAATAATGCAGAATATCAAAAAATTCAACGATAGAATAAAAGACGTAAATACTCACAAGTGACTTTAACGTAAACAGTAATCAGGTGATCTTGTATACACACATCCACAAGTCTGTTCATGAAGATAGACTACGTGAAACTAAGAGTCGTGATTATTTTTTTAATTTTATTTACTCACGCAAACAATGTATGAAATAAAAGATTGGTTTAAACAAGCATACGGATGTGTCAGCCATAGTAAACATGTTATACAGCAAAGAATCAAGGTTTCCTTTACTGTGATAAATTAGTGAACCAATGGTAAAATATTTCTCTATCCAATGCTAATTGATCATTGAGAAAAAATGTTTAAATTCTTCAGTCTAAAACACGCAAAAACGCTTAATCAATTTAGGTAAAATATGTATAATTTCTGTATCAGAGTATATGTGCACGAAATAATATCAGAAGTTAGTTATTTTCAGATTTTTGGTTATCAAAAATGATTATTACTGGGAGGTTATTAAACTCACAATGAAGCAATTTAAAATTGATCTCACGTGCCGTGATAGTTTTGATTTTTCTGGGGGTGTTTTCGGGTCATTACAACACTAAAAAAAAAATAAATAAATAAATAAATAAACTCACGATTAATCTAAGATTTGAAAAATATTGAAACCTTGTAAAAATAATGCTGGATATCTTCAAATACCATAAATTCATTTAAGTTGTTCGATTTTTTCCAGATATTATCCCACGCTAAATAATTACTAGAGCATTACAAATTATACTTTTGGACAATCTTAATTTTCCTCCATCAGATACAAAAATGTCAACTTTAGTCTGCTCTTCTGGTTCTTTGATTATTTTCCACCCAGTGGACAGAATTTTCTTAGAATAAATTTCAAGTATCGGCAACTATATTAAAACAAAACTATTTCTAGACATTCCCAGTATAAATAGTACTGGAGTATAGAGTGCAAATTAGACAAACTAAATAAAATCTGGTTAAATCTAAATATCATTTCAATGAGAAACTAAATTGATACAAATTACAATAAGTTTTTAAAAAATATAAAAATAAACTATCGTATACTACGGTGTCATATCCGGATCATAGTCTCGATTTCCCCATAAAGATACCAATTTTATTAAGTTTTATAAAATTCTTAAATACTATTGAATCATCTTACCAAAAAAGATCATAATGAAACTAGAATATTCTGGGGAGTTCTTATAGGTCCTTGGCCCATTCAGTAGAATAATGATTCAAAGCTGTGAGCGGTACCCGTGATTCCATATTTTATTCTGGCAGTGCCACACATTTTAGGCATCGTTTTCCAATTTTCTTTAACCCTAAAAGAAAAAAAATCATTCTCTTCAAAGTTTAGCTGATGCCTTTTCAGCATCACTAGTATTATTTACCCAAGTTTTTATAAATATCTCCTATTGCTCATAGAAATTCAGTATATCTAACAATCTATTCATCTGATAGTTTTCTTTGTTCGACCAGATTCAGGGCTATTCAAATAACCAAGAGTTGGGCTGTAGATCTCAATGATATTCAAGCAATTAACCTGTATGTCTACATTTATGACCATGCACGATTTTACCTTAGTTTCTAGTGACGGTTATCTTCATCATATCTACTTCATTTCTACTTGAAAAATAATGTAAAAAAGACAACGAATAATAGTTCATTTTTGACGGTGTCCTTGAACGAAGTGATAAAAGACGTTTCTAAGAAAATATTAATAAATAAAATTATATTACATTCAGATTATTCCTGTCAGAGTATTCATACTTTTAAAGCTCTTAAAAATTTGCCTAAATGAACACATTATGCAAGTGTATATTACCTTTCGATTATTACTTTACAGCATAAATAAAAATTAAATAACTCTATAATAGATATACTTATATACATATACACACACACATTATATATATATATATATATATATATATATATATATATATATATATATATATATATATATATATATATATATATATATATACAGAGACAAATAAGCAAACATATACACACACACATATATATATATATATATATATATATATATATATATATATATATATATATATATATACACATATACACACACACACACACACAGCAGTAGTTACAGCTGTTACTCGGAGTTTCATTTTAAACCTCAATCATCAAAACTTTTCTTTCTGAAAAGTTTCTTGACACATAAAACTTTGAGAAACAGAAAGAAATACAGAATTATGATCTTGCATTACGCAGGATTATAATAAATCTTTGGTTTTAAATATGCTTTGTTATTAAAGCATCTAGTTCTTTAACTCTTATACATAATGTTGTTCTTATTTGTCAGAGATACAGTTTCGTCTACGTTAATCATCTTTCACAAATCATGATATCAATCAATCAATCATGTTAGAATCTATCATTTTTTTTAAATAAAATATCTAAGCGGGTTTGAAGAAAAGTTACTGTCACAATCAGAAGATCCTTTCTTTGATAAAATGAGCAATTGTGATTTCTGATAAACTGCAATCTTCCGGAAAAAGAAGAAATTTATATTTATGAAAATTTTCTTTGCTGGAACAATTAAGGATTATAATAAAGTTGCAAGAACACTTCATTTGTATATAATATATTTTGGAATTAAACGCTTCGTCATTTTTGTGAACTTAGACTTTCTTCAAATGAAAAATTATAGCTCTACGTAAACCTAATAAGAAGTTCTATGAACGTGACAAAATTATATAGAGGTATAAACAGTTAAGCATTTAGTGTATATATATATATATATATATATATATATATATATATATATATATATATATATATATGTGTGTGTGTGTGTGTGTATTCTCTCTCACACACACACACGTGTGCATTAAAGAGTAGAAAAGTATCATTTTCATTAAAAGCGAAGATAGTATGATATTAACTATATTATATACGACATACAATCAACATAAATTTGTTTGGTGCTATATTATATAAAATGCTGACATGGAAACTCGGAAAAATTCAGTGCATTTTAAATACAACTGCTATATATATATATATATAAAGCAGTAAACTAACTGAGGTACAGTCTTGTGGGTGTATATATATATATATATATATATATATATATATATATATTCACACACGTGAATACCATAATCATCATACTGAAGTCAGGAAGTGGAATTGAATAAAAATATTTTTAAAACAGTTACATTTAAGTCAACAATTATTTTAACTCCTGAGCTGGAAAAAAAATGGTTAAAAAAATAATTCAAATCAATTCATGAAAAACTAACGTTGAGTCTTTGCATTCACACAAATATATATAAGTATGTGTGTGTGTGCACATAGAAATATAGCATGTAAGTGATTTTCAGCGCTGAATGATATCAGCAATCAGTAGATTACTGTTGTATTAAATTGACTTATGATTTTGTTTTTATTGGAAGATTAATTATTGTTTTGATATTAATCCTTTTCTAAACTGATATCAGTATAATAGATTTGTGTGTGTGTGTGTGTGTGTGTGTGTGTGTGTGTGTGCGAGCGAGTTATCTAGGAATAAAAATTCGAACGAATTTTGACGGTATGGGAGGGGAAAAAAGATCCTTTGGAATATCAGATATATGTTCCGCTAATTTTGATGACGCGAGCCTACTAGCAAATATAACAATCTCTTTCCCCACACACATACATAAGATTTTATGTTTACTCACACATATGCGTGTGTTCGTGAGTTTTAACCGATATTAAATTGTCTTACTTACCTTCAGCTTTTCCCATCTTTTTGAAGTAAAATTAAAAATTAAGTGCCATAGAATTTTCTTTTCCTTGAGATGCACTCAGTATGTTTGTTTTGTTGTTTTGCTTTTTTTATTTTTTTTTTTTTTAGCAGCAATTTCTGCAATTATTTAATTTTCTTCGTCTTTTCCCCCCTCAAAAGCAACGAAAATATTTTTTCTCCAAGTTTACTGTTTATTTTAATAAATAACCTCCTTGTAGTCAATTTATATATTTCTTATTTACTGCCAAGCAAGGTAGATTTCCAGAAGTGGATCTTAGTTTTTTTGGGTTTTTTTTTTTTTACGTGAAACAATGTTTCTCTAAGTTAATTCTTTTCTTTTTAATTGTTGGTACAGAAATAGTAAATTTACTTTGTTTATCCAATTATAAATTTAACCGTTTTTTTGTTTTAAATAAAAAAAAAATAAAAAAGTATTTGCATCTATACTTGAATTAATCCAAATCTATTTTATATAGATTTTATGAATAAAATTAGATAATAAAACAGTGTAGTTTTGTTTTTGTTTCCTTTTCCTGCCCTTTTCCCCCCTTTTTCTCATTAATTTCTTTACTGGGAATGATCAAACAATCCGAGTGTCATTAATAGAGAATTAATTTGTAACACAAATCAATCTTAAACACACGCCATTTGTTTTCTTTTGTCATTTACATGATATTTAGAAATATTTTCTTATACTTTGCTGATAAACGCGCGTTCGCACAGCTTATTTATTTTACTCATCTATCAAGTTCTTCTTTCCTCCTTCGTTCACACTGGCGTTTTTGTCCAACCCGAATGTTGCTATGAGCAGTTAGCTTGTCCTCATGAATACTAACAAAGTCTTCTCTACTGCTCTCCCTCTCTCTCTGGCTTATTTCTCTTTCCTTTCATTTCTTACGCATATTTCCTCATTTTTCTTTCATTCTTTTATATATTTCTTTTTTTTTTTTTTTACCTGATGTCAAACCCTTTTTCGCGCCTCTTCTTCGCTTTCAATAATCATATATATTTTCTTCCTCTATTACTTTCTGTCAGTGTTCCACTTTCCTTATATTGCCTCACACCTCTTTCCTTCCCTTTAATCTATCTTAAAATCAATATTTCTTTCAAGTCTCTGTACGTTTTTCATCAGTTTAACTCAGATTTTTCTCTGCGTTATCTCTACCCTCATTATTTTAGCAAATATTAATTTTTCATTTTCTCCCATTTTTTAACAAATTTATCAAAACTCGTCTTTCATTTGTGATCTCTGTAGAAAGAAAAACTTTTCTTCCCTTGTTTTTTTTTCTTTCTCCGTTTACACCTTCTCTTTCTTTATGATAGTTCTTCCAACATTTATACCTAAATCTCTAGCAATCCTGGCCTCTTCTAATAAGCCACTGCTACTAAAAGGAAAAACCTTTCCAAATGCCGACCCACCCGACAATAATAAAAGTCCACTTTGAGTTTTCTGAAATAAAAATATTTTTTTCAAACTATTGTTGCTGCTATCATTATCAGTGTAGTTGATGTTTCAAAATTCAGCTGAGTACCCGCCATGGTCGACCAAAATACAAAAAATACAGCCGTCCGCTCTTTAGCCTTAAAGTTATCGATAGCGCCGATCGATCAAACAATACCATTTGTCATTCCTTCCGAGTAAAGCCCACTCAGGCAACGAACTGTACAATTTGCCTTCGGTAAATATCGGTAAATTCCGTCTCTTTCCGTTGCTTTGCTTTTTAAGCATTAACAATTTATATAAATAAACAAATGCCAGAAGATTAAGGTCGATATTGGACAATGCTGATAGAAGATGAATCTTTGTTGAAATTGTAGTCGTGGATATCCATTTTCGCATCAGATATTTCTTATTGGAAATCAAGTGACAGCAAGTTTCCCATTTGTATTCTTTGATATAAACTTTAAATTCTTAACTAGAAAAAAAAAAAAAAAAGTTGTCATCGTTTCAAGCAACCCTCTAATTAGAGCTACAGTCGTAAGTTATATATTCCGCGATATCTTAGTTCTTTGAAATGAATAAATATCTAGCATTTCATTTTTTCATTCCTTGTGAGTTTTTCAAACCAATTGTAACTAATAAAGATTCTGTGTGATAGCAAGTCTCCTCAGGTCTATTCTAAGTATTCTAACTGATCTGAATTCTGTGGTCTACACAGACTGGATTCTTTCTCTGATCTTCACAGGTCTCTTCTTGCTGACCTGAATGCTGTGATCTACATGGACTGGATTCTTTCTCTGATCTCCAATCATTATTTTACTATTTGTGAGTTTGTCATCAATTTTAACTGATTGTTTTTCATTGAAGTCTGAATGACTACAATTCTCAAATCTCTTAAGTAAATGGTTTTAATAATACTGTGGTCGGAGGGATATCAATTCTAACTGATATTTCCTTCTGTCTCTTTCTATAGTCTTGAAGACGGTTCCAAGTGCTCTTATGATGATTAGTATTACAATCACTTAGGCTCCACGAATTTTTCAATTCTCCGGCAATGTCCACGTATTTATTCCTCAGTTTTTCGCTTCCTTTTATTTATACTTTTGTCTTTTGAAACGGTAAAATCCTCTTGCTGAAAATCGGTTATCATCCACTACATGATCGATTTCAGAACCTGTTTATTTCGGTGTCAAATCACATCTCATTCATATAACTTTTATTATAATCAATTTCAATCAATAAATAAGAGGAAGTGATCAATAATTTTTATCATTAATGGTTTTCACACAATTATCTTCATCTTTATTATTATTATTATTTCTACATTTGTGGTAATAACAATAAAGATGAAGACAATAGTCCGAAAACCCTTAATGATAAAAATCACCAAGCTTCGTCTCAGAAATTTAGACAACTGATCAATAGTTTATTTTAATATTTATCGCCTTTCAGAAAATATAAAGAGAATGTAACCGCCACCAATTATTTTTAGATAATTTTCAAATCGGGCGGAAAATTGTTTTTATTCAAAAAGAGAATTTTAATACAACCACGCAAACAAAAAAATGTCGGAACAATGTATCATTTACCCTACGTTACGGTAACGAACAAATATCAAAACATTATTATATAGATTATGATATCAAATCATATAGATATAGATTAATAAGATAATATCCATATTAAATGACGGGTTAGTACATCTGCCCAAGATCAAAATATCTGTTCAGCCAAGTATTAAAGTATCGCTCTCCAGTACTTCTGTCAAAGATCAGACTATAGGATCTTTGTGCTCAGTAAAATTGTCATTCCTTTTGTTTTCCTATTTTATCTCCTTTCCCTTAGTTATCTAATCCGTATTCCTTTTCATTGCTTGTGTATGTTTCATATTTTCATTTTTCCCTGTCCAACGTTTTTCTGTCTCTTAATCTTCTACCTTTTATTTCTCTTATTTATTTTATTTTATTAGTGTTGCGAATTTTTCACACAAGCTGGTAGTTAATCACTGAAGAATGAGTGACTAACCTTTTCAGATCTCCAGGAGATCCAACCTGAATTTTATCATGCTGTGGTCTGGATAATCTCGACACTTACTCTGATCTCCACTTTCTATTCTTTTACAGGTTCTTGAGGAACAATAATCATTATCAGTTTTACATACCAGCCGTGATTTTTCACCAGTGGCAGAGTGAAAGTAAGTCTCAAGTTCCTCGAACTCTTCTAAGTATCGTAAACAATTTTAATAGTATTGTAATTTAGTTTCAATTCATTAATGCCCAGTTCATCCAGTGTTTTTTTTCCAGGTATTGAGAAACTGTTCCTAGGACTAACCGCAAGTGGTATCACCGTTATAATCAGGTTCAACTTTTTTAGTTTTCTGACAAGGTCTAAGTGGTATTATTATTTGCTGGAATAGCAACTGTTTTTTTTTAACACACAACGTAAATGTGTTTCCGTTCTAAAGGTTAGCAATCTTGGAACCCACAGCATTTATATTTAGTAATCATTTTCTTTTAATGTTTCCCCATTTTGTTGGCCTTACGCCAAAACTAAACTTAGTAAATTGATATACTATATAATCGAAATTGATACCTCCGATAGCCACAAAATGATCATAAAACTGGTCGATACTGTTTTTTTTTTGTTTTTGTTTTTTTAGCGAGAAGTAATGAAATATTAACGAAGTATATCATAGTAGCAATAATTAAATTAAATTACCTTTAGTTTAAATATCCATTGTTTGCCATAAATTTTCAAAATTAGAAATAGCTGTTCTGATTGGTGTTTCTTCCAATAGAAATATTAGAGGATGATATTATTGTCGTCTTTATAGTACCGTATAAATCCCTAAATTTTACAATATTGTTGATTAGTGTTGCAGTTTGTTCTTTTCTTTGTTATTCACAAGAAAGTACTGATTACAGTATGTTCATTTCTTTGTTATTCACAAGAAAGTACTGATTACAGTATGTTCATTTCTTTGTTATTCACAAGAAAGTACTGATTACAGTATGTTCATTTCTTTGTTATTCACAAGAAAGTACTGATTACAGTATGTTCATTTCTTTGTTATTCACAAGAAATTACTGATTACAGTATGTTCATTTCTTTGTTATTCACAAGAAATTACTGATTACAGTATGTTCATTTCTTTGTTATTCACAAGAAAGTACTGATTACAGTATGTTCATTTCTTTGTTATTCACAAGAAAGTACTGATTACAATATGACATTTCTACAGGAAAAAATTATTTACTTACATTGACAGAGAATTTGTTGCTCGAATTAGGCTGATAGAATCTGGGGGTAATGTTTACAGCGATATATCAGATAGGAAATATTTTCTAACAAAAAAAGGAAAAATAAAATAAACAAAATATCGCCCTATTCGCTGCATCTATCCTCTGCAGAATGAGTACGACCTCCCAAAAGGAGTGTCCGTATATGACACTAGACCACATCTGACAGTGAGGTTCCTGTTCGGGGGGGGACCCATTACCGCTTCATTGCTATAACATCTAGTTTCATTAATCAGTAAAAAGTATTCGTATTCGAAACAACTGCATGGTGAAAAAAATGAAAGCCTCTTAAGTAACAATTATACAAGAAATGAAAATATGAACGTACAATGAACCCCCATTTTCTTATCTTATTGCACAGAACTTCTGACGAGCTGACATGTCGTTAAAAATCAATAATCAAGAAAGATAATTATCGCGGGGTATCAGATACCACCCATCTGACAAATCCTGTCATATTGTTTTATTCGTATTGGGTGGGGGGCATTTGAAAACTAGAAAAGAATTAAATAATAATCTTAGATCTTGTTTTGTTTTACATATCAAACTTCGTAATTTATCTAATGTCAAAGCCATCCATTTAGAAGAACTGTAGTGGCGGTATTTAACCAATAGCTAACGGAATTTATTATTTTCCTATGTGCATTAGTCTAAAAGTGAAAGTAATGCGATTGGAATTTGAACTCGCTTACAACGAGGCCGCAATCCAACACTTTGATAATTATGCCTCAAGGACTCCCTTTCGTCGAAGCCATTAAAGGAATCAAATAAGTTGTACATTGCACTGCATTTCAAAGTGAAATCAATAAGTTATGCAGTATAAGCATTCGACTTTACAATAGGAAGTGTTGCGAAAGCTTTTAACCTCAAAAAGTTACTTGTGAGTGATGCCTGATTACAACTTAAGAGTTTAACCGACATTGAACTCTGCTATTGTAATTATATTAAGGTGTTTCCACGTCTATATGGAAAAAAAAAGTCCGATAATGTAAAGCCACAAAACAGACTAAATTAGGATCAAACTCACTACACCAGCAGAGAACAGCTAATTCACATTTTAAAACTATTCCTTAATGGAAGGTGCTTCATTTAATATATTTCATAATTTGGAGATTATCTCTGTAAAGTGTCCAGCAGTTTAATTTTAAGGCCTTCTTAAGACAAAACCCCTTAAGAAAACAAAAAAGGCTTCTCTCATAACCTGGTTTCGTTATGAGGTTTTACTCATGTCGTTTAATGTAGTAATCAATGGCAAATCATACATACATATATATATATATATATATATATATATATATATATATATATATATATATATGTGTGTGTGTGTGTTTTGAAAGAAAATCGTTGGTGGGCAAGTTTATTTTTAAACGAGCTGTTAGAGAAAACTTGTTTGCTCACTGGCAAGTAAGTAAAATTGGCGACCGTAGTCAAGGGTGACCCGAAGGCTCCCTTTTCGATAGCTACTACAATAAGGTGTAGGGGCAGGCGCTACTCTTTTCCCGGGATTGCTCCACTTTACCCTCTATCCATACGTTATAATGCAGAGTGTTAAGCAAGGAAGCATCAAGTACCATTTTTTGAGTCTTTGGTATGACTCGACCTGGGATTGAACCCAGGTCTCTCGGACCATTGGCGAACACTCTAACCATCATGCCAATGTCTTGTCTATAAATAATCATTTGAAAATTTGCACAGCTGTGTGATTTCAAATAGCTATTCCTTAGTAAATGATTGAACAGTTCTAAGACCCTAACAGGTGTTCTTAATCCGGTTCAGAGTGAACTGGAGAATAATAGCAATTAGGGAGTACGCCTCACAATGTTATGCAGTTGAGTGTCATATCCAGGACATTCGTTAGGTCTTACCCCTCTGCTCCTTCTACAGCCTTAGCCGAGAAGGTGATTGTAACGTGACTTGGTTGGTTGGGTTTTATGGCATATCAACCTTTGTAGGTTATTTAACGCCAAATCCATTTTTATGCAAATAGTTCTATTTCAAACAATTAAGTTTTTTCAAACAGTTCTAATTCATTTTAGTATAAGTACACATTTTCTTTACATACAGGTAAATGTCAAAACAGTTCTATATTGAACAATTCAGTTTAGTTTAAGTACATTTTCAATATCAAAAACAGTTCCATTTTTAACAACTCTGTTTAGCGTAATTACAGCTTAATTGTCAAAAACATTTCTATTTCAAGCTATTCAGTTTAGTCAAACAGTTCTAATTCAAACAATTCAGTTTAGCATAAGTATGCAGTTAGTTCTACTTAACCCATAGATAGGACTATCAGGTGCCACCATTCTAGACCAGAGGGCAATGGCAATAAAGGGGTGCTCCGCATTCCCCAAAACTCAAGCATCATTGGTTTCTCACCATCAGATTGTTTAGTGTCATATCTCGGACACTCATTGGAGAGGAGGGTCCTACCCCCTCTGCCGAGATGCAGTCGGTGTATTCTACAGCCCTAGCCGATGGGCATGTGACTTGGTTGGCAATTACCTAGCAGAACCCACCAGTATCCTACTGTTGATCCAAAAGAAGAATAGTTGAATTCATACTTTTCCCCAAGAGTATGAGCGCCAAATTAAATGCAAACAAAGAGTCTCGTTCTGGACTTGAAATCGTGGCTTAGTACACTTTCTATGACGGTAACCGTTACGTCACGAGCGCCTCTAACGGTACATTATACCTCTTTTCCCAGTCAACAGATCTTTGAATATGAAGCCCGTTTCCCCTGCTGAAGAGCAGAGTATCTAAAAACGAGATGTCCTTGGTACGAAACTAAACTATCTGACTGAAGCTGCAATTCTGGTGAGATAATTTACCATGCTTTTTGCTTAGATGTGGCACAAGGCCATATGAAAGGGGCACCCAATGAGACTCGAACTCACTCGTGTAGGTTTGCTAGTCGAGCTTGCTAACCATTACACCACCAGAGGCGCCTGCTGCAATTCTGGTGAGTGTGGAGAATCCTTTCATTGCCAACATCCCAAATCTCTTGACTCGAAGACTTAATTTCTGTTAGCCTCCAATCAATGAATAATATAGACGTTTCCTAATTTTTGGTATTATATCGGAATGCTCGATACCATTTAACTGTGTGAAAAATTATTGTCTTCATCTTTATTGTTATATTCACAACGTTTCGGTCGATATGTGCTTCAGCCTTTTTCCGATGCTTGTCCGATTCGAGGGCCAACACGGAACTTCAAACCACTTCCATAGCGTTACGGTTATAGGCATTGTTCTCTAAGTTTCTAAAGAGTCATCTGGAGGTTGTAGGTTCAATCCTGACTGCAGGCGAGTAACAATGCAGGAATACTAAGCACTTATACCTGCTTATAGTTAACGGAATCAGAACAAGTTACCCCCTGTGTATCAAATAAAGGACGTGGTTCGAATGTCCGTGAAGGCTGAGTTCGGCAAAGACCTGAAGAAGACTGGAGGATATATCGACCGAAATGTTGTGAATAGTAAAAAAAGAAAAAAAAAATTAATGATAAAATCTTAAAGCTTTGTCTTAAATTCAGAGAACTAGTACTTGAAACGGTAATCGTTTAAGGATTATTATAATTAGTTACTTAGAACAATGTAAAAAGATAGAAATAATTACTTTAAAAAAATAAAAAAAATTCTGAATAAATTATTAATATTAAATGGGAATATATGAAACTATACAGCTCTGCTAATTATTTCAATTTCATAGGAATACTTGCAGTCTTATAACAAGTGATTATTGGTTTGGTTTGGTTTTATGCCATATCAACCATTGTAGGTTGTTTAATGCCATATTATGTCTTTTTACATACATACGATTCATAAACCCATTTTGTAGATACATTTTTAAATGAGCCTGAGATCATTTTTTTGTACACAGTTAAATAATTTCAAGTATTTCTATCTAACACATCTTTATTTACTATTAATCATTTGATTTCACAGTTAAATGGTCTCATATATTGTTATTTAGCAGTAACAATGTAACATCAGTCATTTGTCTGCACACATTTAGATGGATATACATATGATTTATTACTTTTTCGTTTGCTCAAACAGTTCTATTCCGAACAAATCAATTTAGTATTAGTAAACAAAGTTAAATGGTTCCAAGTATTGCTATTCATCATTAACAATACAATTAAACAGTTTTTTTTTTGTTTTTTGAATACACATTTAAATCAAAGTAGTTCTACATCAAACAACTCAATTTAGTATACGTCATCTGATTGCACTCACTCTAATTGACAAACAGTTCTATTTGACTCATAGATTCGACCTTATCAGGTGCTACCACTGCTGGCCCGAGTGAACCTGTGAGCGATGGTAATAAGAGGGTACTCCGTATTCCCCAAAGCTCCAGCATTACTGGAGCCTCACCATCAGATTGTTTAGAGTCATTCAGGACATTCATTGGAGTGTCATAGCCCTCTGCAGAGGTTCAGTCGGTGTATTCTACAGTCCCAGCCGACTAGGCTGTAAGCTAACTTTGAAAATATAGTTATGATCAACCGTTTACAAGTGAATCAAATTTCGGCATTAGATTAACCATAAGGAGTTGATATCCCGTAAAACAAATAACCCAAGCGGTCTTCTCTCTTCAGTACCCTTTCTTTGAACGGTGATTTGAAAGTGAGAAAGACCATCAGTTACAAAACTTATTCAACAGATATGTTTGATCCAGTTTTACATTTTTTTTCTCATAAAACCCTACATGGAGTATCATATATACCTAACCCCTCCATCACGTGCAGGATGCCACACCAAGGCAAAAGAGCCGAGTTTTCCCAAATATTTACATATAGCAACTGAGTGAAGGTGGGGAAAAGAGGGGGTATTATGCTTTCTCCCTCCCCCCCACCTAAGGGCGTGAAAAACGTAAAAAGCCTACTTCTGAATTTGGCCTCGACACGCCAAATCCGTTTTACATGATGATAACCGTTACGCTACATTACATATGTAAAGATCACATCATTATGATAAATTAGAGGGGAGCCTAACTAACACCACAAGAACTCTTTTACAAGAGCAAAAAATGCCTTACATATGATTAAAAAAAAAAAAAAAAAAAAAAAAAAAAAAAAAAAAAAAAAACCGCAAAAAAGAGAATGATTTGTGAGGTTTCCCCAAGTATCCTCAGTTGATTAAAAAAAAAGGTAAAATACTTTTCATACACCTTTTAATTAATGTAACTTACAACCGAATTAAATTATTTTGTATTTTCTTTTATTAACAAAATGTGGAACACAAAACAATAAAAGATTCAATCTTGCATCGAACCATTAAAAACAAGAAGTCAAAATTCAGTTTGGTTTGTTGAGTTTTATGGCATATCAACCTTTGTAGGTTATTTAACGCCAAATCCATTTTTATGTAAATAATCAGTTCTATTTAAAACAATTCAGTTTAGCATAAGTACACAGTTTAATTGTCAAAAACATTTCTATTTCAAACTATTCAAGCAGTTATGCGTAAATACAGTTTTGATGTCGAAAAACAGTTCTATTTGAAATAATTCAGTTAAGCATAAGCACGCAGTTTAAACGTAAGTACGGTTTAATTGTCAAAAACATTTCAATTTCAAGCTATTCACTTTACTCAATTCAGTTTAGCATAAGTATGCAGTTAGTTCTATTTAACCCATAGATATGGCCCTATCAGGTGCTACCACACCGGGCCAGAGTGAACCTGGGAGCGATGGCAATAAAGGGGTACTCCGTATTCCCCAAAGCTCCAGCACTGCCGGAACCACACCATCAGATTGTTTAGTATCATATCCAGGACACTCTTTAGAGGGGGGGTCTTACCCCTCTGCAGAGGCGCAGTCAGTGTGTTCTACAGCCCCCCAGCTGACTGGGCAACAAAATTCTGTTACTTTCCATTGTTTATGAACTTGTACTCTGTACGTCTGAACCATATTGACTAGGGAATCCTGGTTATTAAACGTGGGTGACAAATTTATTGTCAGTCAGCGTAATTGATTTCATTATTAAATACTGTAGCATCAACCTTGACAAAAGGGAGCTGGAAATGACGTGAATATGACTGGCTTTTATTTTTAGGTAAAGACTACCATTGTTATTTTCATCTCTGCAATCGTTTTTCTCATCTTCTGTTGGTACTTATGGATTTTATTGGTTATCAAAAATAAAATACAATTGTACCATGAATATTTTGCCTCATCTTGTAGATCTTACTCAACCATTACTATTGAATTGACCTTCACCGAGTTCCCCATTAAAGATAGACATTTGGTAGCCGTTACAACTATATGAATATACTGACATGACAAGATTAAGGACATTTGTTACACCAATGTTTTAATGATGCAGTGGCTTGCTTTGAAAATTAGCTCTTGATTTTATTCAAAAACATCTAAAGAATTAGAGCAGTTTATGTATGAGTAAGGTGTGAGGTTTAATCAAACATGTTATATAAAGAAAATGGAATACATATATATATATATATATATATATATATATATATATATATATATATATATATATATATATATATATATATATATGAGAAAAAAATTACTGAATATTAGTTTAGGTCCACTGACGTGTTTCTACAAGATTATATAAAGATAGGAAATTACGAAAATTTCAGGGTGGGAATTATGAATTTAAAAAAGCAGATTGAACGAATACAGAGAAATATTCGAAAAAGATTACATCATGATTTGTAAACAGTGTCTATAAAGCGACAGTGTGTATAAGTGGAGAATGAAAGAAAGAAACGAGGGGAAGAAAGAGAGAAAGCATGAAGAAAAGGGAAATACTTCTGTATTCATTCAAACTGCTATTTTGAATTCATAATTCCCACCCTGAAGATGACCTAAAATAATTTCTACCAGAAATTTTCGTAACAATTTATATATATAAGTTACTGGTACGGTAAGGGATGGGCTCATAGATATCTTAAAATATCAGCAAGTCTTCCAGCAGATTTCAGATATATTCATTTTGCGAAAATTCTATCAAATTTTCAAACAAACTGTCTGTTCCTCTTATCTTTGTTTATAGACTATTTAGAAACTTGGATATCAAACTATCTTAATATCTTTGGCGAAGTTTTAGATATTTACAAATGTTTCCAGAAAAAAAATGTATTTCATCTCATTTCCAAAATAGTGCTGGTTACTTTTATGAAACGCTAATACTCCAATTATTGATTTTGACTGGTTTTCCTTCATCTTTAATTTACGTTTTTTTTCTCTCCTCTCAAAATGCTTAAATCCTTTTATTCAATATTCGATGAAAGATTAATAAAATAAGCCGTAATAAGACTCGAACTCATCTCATCCAGAGTATTTTGTTTTATTTTAAGTTTTCTTTACTTATTTTAACGTCCTTATGCATTGAAATGTTATGCAAAATGTATCAATAAAGATGAAAGTAAATCAAGTCAAAATTCATCGAGTAGTATGATATATATGCTCGCTTGAGTTCATTTCATAGTTCATAAGACATGTCACTTTATCACTGGAAGAGATTCTATGCAGTTACTATGCAGTAAATTAATCGAAATTCATTGAATATTAGACCACCACATTTGCAATACTATGAAGTTAGGCTTGTCTGAAATACAGATGTCTACAGATTCTGAGTAAATATTTGCCCACCAGATGCCACAGCACCAGATATTCATAGCGATTTAAGAAATAGGCAAATTTATATATCATTAATACACTAACTATAAAACTATAAACGGCATAATTCAAGTTCGTTTGCTTGCCACCATGAATTTAAACTAAGACAAGAATTGCAAAACTAAACCTGTCATCTTCACTTAAATAATTTCTAAAAAATATCTTAATCGAAAAATGTATTCTTTGCCCCATTTTATTTTAATCGATTTTAATGAAGTGACGACTTCTATTCTTACATCTTCTCCAGTCACCATACACTTATTTTCTCTTTCTCTCCTTGCTCACAACCCGTTCGTTTCGTCACAGCCTCCCTGCTCCTTATTCGGATTCGTTTTCCCTTATGCTAGGTTTCACCCATCCTACGTGGTCCTATTCTCCTTTCCGACTCACAGTCGCACTGCATTGGTTCGTTCAGTAAAAATCCCCCTTCCTATTTTTTACCTTGCTAAAAAGCAGAGACTGACTCATTCAAACGTCTGACAAAGTAATGTTCGCCTCAGTCAACTGCAGTCGAATGCGAGTTGTGTATCAAGCGGTAATTAAGGTATACACCTTTTATAAGAAAATAAATCAGCAGTGATTGAAGAATATATGATGAATATAATAGAATCTCTTGCATTTAGTTGACTCGAATTCACTCAGTCATGCATTTACATGAGAGAGAGAGAGAGGGGCGGAGATAAAATATTGTACTCTGTATACAATTTAGATCCGCTAGAATCTTTAGTTAACGTTTACGTATTGTTTGGTGTCGAACTGCTTTTCTGACGTGTCATCAAACGATCGGTTCAAAAGTCGAGTAGTGCATCTGTTCGACAATTTTGGCACTGAATATTTACATATGCAACTTGCACTCTCAAATAAAGATTTCACGTACATATCACAAGACACATACATATGTAACACAAAGTATGCTGCAGAAATACCACGCACATTATAATCAAGTATCAATCGAGCAAATGTCTTAACATTTTTTTTCAAATACAATTCTTTTAAATGAGATACGATCATGGTTTGCAGTTGAAAGTTCTCTTTTTTTTTTTTTAACAGATGAATCTACAAAGCTAATTTCGTATTACTTCAGAATGATTCTGTTCAGGATCGAATTTTCAACCCTCAATAGCATCAGTTTTCTGTGGAAAAACAAACTTTCTACAGAAAACACAATGGTGTGCACCGGTCCAATCCATGATTGTTTCGTTTAAGAAAACGTATGATAGATTTGCTAGATAGAGTTAACGTTATCATTTGCACAACACATTTTACAACGTGGAAGATATTTTTGTCACATCCTCTATACACGTGCACACGTTTAAGGGAAGTTGCTCATAAGATTAGAACTTTCTTGAAGTGCTCGATACTCTTATTAAGTAAGGACGATTTTAAATCTAGAATGTTGCAAGTGTTAGATATTTTCCATAAGCGAGTTTAATGCATTGTGCACTGTCGATATATATATTATCATTATATGAAGTCATTTGTCTTTTTAACATTTTTTGGTTTGAACAGGTGATGTACTTATCGAGACGAAAAAGGTGGAGAAGAAAAAGTCTATTACTTAATCTTCGTAACCACTCTTCATTTTATACTATACTTAACAAAAAAAAAAAAAAAAAAAAAAGCAAACCTTCCGCTGAATGATGCAAATTAATCTGAGGGCAAATGGCACGGGAGTCATTAATTTACTGGCGTACGTGTAATATGTAAATACAAGACAACAAAAAACAAAAACACTGAACTCAATTGTATTATTGCGAGACATTTTAATGAAACTTTAACAGCTTAGATACTCGTTGGAAGAGATTATTTTCCTTAATTAGCGTTGTCAAATTTCCCTTAATAGTAGTGAAAAGTAATGATTTTCTGCAAAGAAAATTTTCAGAAATACAAAAACATACTTAAAAAGTTATTTTCCTTCATTTGATAAACTAATTTGTGATTAGTATTTTGCTGATTGATAAGCAGTTTTCTGAGGAAAATAATCACTTCCTATGTGTATCTCAACCAGTGAAGTTTCATTAAAATTTGTCGCAGTATTAAAAATGGGTTCGATTTTTTCCCTTTTTGTTATATATATTACACACACACACTTTTAAGCGTCTCTTTGCGTATATACAAAGTTTGTGTGCGTCTAACATTATATATATATATATATGTTCAAATAACCAAAATGAATCTTTTGTAAACTATTTAATTTTCAGAAGCATACCACAAATTAATATCGAAGACAGTAAAAATTCACTTTGGTCTCATGTATAACACTGTAGTCTGAAAGAGAATTAATACTGCAATATTTTCAAATCATCATTGGTTCCTCAAATCATCTCGTTCTATTCTAACTTAGTTAATACCTACTAAGTATTAAAAAAATATTCAATATTTTCTATTATTTAATATGGAGACTAAATATTTCAAAGCAAAACAATAGAGCCAATTATTGTAAATGTCATTTTAATTGTCATTTTAGAAAATTGATTCATTGTGATCAAAATTAGCTCTAAGAAACTAAAATAAATAAATAAACTGCATGAGTAAAAACAATTAAAAGTAAAACAAATGATAGGTGTGTACCAATTTTTTTTATTTTTTTTTTTTTTAACAGCGATGTTTTGATTTATAACTGACTTCTAAAGTTCGGATGATCAAAAGCCAATTTGTTTTTATGATTAATTCTCGGAATAGCTATATCTAAAACGTTTTCATAACATCCAATGAAAAAAAAGTACTAAGTAAAATACTTTTTATCTATTCACTTAAGATTATTTATTCAGTATTTTCACTTTAACTTTAAAAAAGCCTCGTTCTCTGCAACGAGTGGAAGAGTTTAATCTGCGGATGTCAATTTTAAACGAAAAAAAGTTTAACCAGATTTTTTCTCTTTTATAAACCACATCTTGACAAGATTAAGCTACGAAAATCAAGTAAAAACAAAATATTGTACCTTAATTTATTTTTTGTTACTTAAAATAATACATTCAACGAACAAATACACAAGCTACAATGAAAAAGATATAAACAAAATGTAATTTTTCATGGAATTATCGTTAAAAATATTTTTTTTTAAATATTTGCCTGCAACGTTCATTAAGTTAAATTCATGAAGTCTGTGAAGGGGATTTGCGCTTGACAATAAACGTCTGTAGGATTTTTAGGAAAATGTCTTTTAAAGAGAAACCTCGTCCTTTATTGCTTTAAACACCGAAAACTTTATTAGAATCCGACAATTAGCCGATATGGATTGGTTGAGTTTTATGGCATATCAACCTTGTAGGTTATTCAATGCCAATTCCTGTTCATACACACACACACACATATATATATATATATATATATATATATATATATATATATATATTAAATATGATTTGTTAGCAAATAGCTTGTTGATAACTTTTTTTTAAACGAGCAAGAAATCATTTGTTTGCACACAGTTACATAGATTCAAATAATTATATCCAATACTAATAATTCTATTTGATATTAATCAAATGTTTGCCCACAGTGAAGTGGTTTTAAGTAATGCTTACACGAATTGTTTTATTTGTACGCAGTTAAACGTTTCCAATTATGGCTATTCAACACTATTCATTAGCACACAATCAAACGCTTCCAAGAAGAGCAGTTTAATTCAATTTTCGCAGTTAAATGGGTTCAAGTATTCCTATCTAACATGAATAAATATATTTAATATTAATCATTTGTTCACACAGTTAAATTACTTCAAGTATTGCTATCTTAGAACAATTATCTTATTTTCACATAGAGATGCTTGAAATCATTAAACTATGTAACACAAACAATTCAATTTAATATCAGCCATTTGTTTGCACAAAGCTGAAGGGTTAATCAGTAATATTTGACCTATTGATGGTACTCTAAAAGATATTAATCTGAGTCAGAGTGGACCGGGGAGAAATAGCAAAGAAAGGGTATTTCAAATTCCCCAAAGCTCCAGGACTGGAGCCTCACTATTATATGGTTTTGCGTCATATGCAGGACACTTGTTGGTGAAATCCACAGCCTCAGTCGACTGGGCTTATCGATTTATCGGATTTTTTTTAACTAGTGCTTTAGTAAATGTGTATTTTACTTCATCCAAAAAATAACACACTTTTGCCTCCTAGGAATCTCAGATGATTATCAAAGAAAGTCATTCAGAATAATACCGCGTCAGGAAGAATGATTTATCGTGTATAGGATGGGAATAAATTCTAAACCCGGATGATTATTCTACGAGAGATTGTTCTTGAAAATTAACAAGAAAAAAAAAATTTACGTCAATGTTCTTGCTATTCTTCCGTATCTGACGAGGTTTTCAAATATTAGATGCCAACAAAATCCAAGGCACCGTTTGTATGTATTTCCCTAACCGCTTCGCCATTGGCAGAATACAACACTTGGTAAATTAAGTGGAGTATAGCTGGTTTGATTTAAGAATTTTGCTTTTAGTCTGGTTGGCCTATCAAAGCTAAAGAATCCAACCTGCCAAACTATTAGATTCATGCCTTTCTGAAGGGCATTAGCCTCGTCTAAGATTTGAAATCAGGTCGTCGATTTTATTACATACGACGATATCCTTTACTGAAAGGCGCTGTTACTTTTGTCAAGTGTGTGCAATATTTCCATCACCGTTTTTCTAATGAAAACGACAGACTAATGCGCAATAGTGATCTGGAGGGGGATGGGCCCCATGAGGTTCTTCCTGCCTAAGACACGCAACACGAGTATCAACCAAACCAGCTATTAGGGCAAGTTTATATAATGAGCAGCAGAAATATGAAGTTTAGAGAAGGATGTTTGCCAAAATAGCGACTGGGTGGATTGGAGTTTTGCAATAATTCATAAATGATTCAATATTTCAAAAACTCCCGATCAGATATGTAAATTTATTAAAACCAAATGAAGGAAAGAATTATTCTGTCGGAATCGGTTTATCACACAAAAAACACACATTCAAATAATATATATATATATATATATATATATATATATATATATATATATATATATATATATACACACACACACACAGTCACATGATTTACACACACATCAAAAAAGGATAAGCACATAACAAAAAGACACTAGAGCCTTCCTTTCTCAAAATGGCGAACTAGAGTCTATCCAGTATCCACACGCCGTCCGTGCGAACACTCCAAATTGACTCACCGAAACTGATAGAGTGAACAGATAGCGGTCAGTTTGAATTAGCGGCCGGACGCCAGGTTTTATGGTTCCCAGCCAAGCAGCTCATGGTGTCATCGTATTTCAACCTAAGATGACCGCTATCTTACAAAGTGGTCAAGATCATTTCGCAATAATGAAGAGAAGTGAGCTGGAGCTCTTTTAAATATTTGGTGCAGGCTTAAGATTCAGAGCCAAGAAGCAGCCACTGATTACTTTAATTTTATCTGGGCGAGGTTGTAGTGTGCCAGGCAAACACTTGCTTCTGCCTCCGACCTCGACGGATTATCAACATGTCTTATAGCTGGTATTCAGATATCTACTTGTGTGGTTTAAATGGATTAACCGAAGAAGTAAAATCATGCTATTTTCAAAGGTATTGTCATTCTTCTAGACTGATTGATAACGCTAGAGAATAATGCCTACTTTGGTATTTTACCCATAGAATTTAGAAAAATTACTCATGCATTATATATATATCTCGCTCCTGGTCAGTCATCCAGTGTCAACATAGAACAAATGCAAGTCCTCGCTGGTTGTTCAACACTGGTGCGTTCATGCACAGGAGTCCATTGGAGAACGGCCCCAATGAGTTAATTCTTACGTCTCCAGCTGTGCTCTGCATGTCTTGTCGGAGGTTTGCAAGATTTGTTCAAAACAGCTCGTAGCATTCTTGTATAGTTCTCATTCAGCCTTAACTCCATGCATTTTATCAGCGTCCAAGTGGTGTGTCCATACAGTAGTATTAACACAACTACATTATATATATATATATATATATATATATATATATATATATATATATATAACACACACACACACACACACACACACACATTTCTTATGTGCTTATAACCAATAAACTTTGCTCAATAGACAATCTTGAAACTTTACCGAGTAACTTTTTTTACATCATAGGGTTTTAATGGTATAAATAAATCGGGAGAAGGAGACAATAGCTCATTGCGATTCCTTGAACATTTCTGCTTAATCTTGTCCAGCAAGCAAATAAATTGCAATTTGCAGATCTCCTCCTCGCAAGCTCAATACAGTGACTTTTTGAAGAAAATTGATAAAATGATTCCTTCCTATGCAAAGCAAATATAATTAATTCTTTAACAAAATGTTTTAAGATATTTCATTCATCTTCGGCTACTGCTGTTTCATCGTTTAGTGATGTATGTCAGTGGTGATAATGGGTGTTTATACGATATGAACGAGAGTTTCATCTAATAGATATTTTACGTACCCTACCCATTTCCGTTTATGACACAAGCAAGATACAATATAAGCAATAATATTCTCAAAATATGAAAGTAACTGATTGATAAATACAGATTTATTCGGATCGAGCAGCTAATAGTAAAAAAAAAATTTTTTTAAATTAAAAAAAAAACAAAAAAAAAACAAGTCTTGTACTTTCTGCTAACAATAAATGACTACTTTTTTTATTTAATTAAACATTGGTTGGGAGGTTGTTTGGGTTTTATGGCACATCAACCTTTGTTGGTTATTTAATGCCAAATCCATTTTTATGCAAATAATCAGTTCTATTTCAAACAATTCAGTTTAGCATGAGTTCACAGTTTAAGTGTAAAAAACTTTTCTATTTCAAGCTATTCTGTTTAGTCAGACATTACTAATTCAGCTAATTCGGTTTAGTATAAGTTCAGATTTTACCAAAGTGAAAGTACATTCACCAGATGGAGACACAGAATACTTCGACATTGTAGCAGGAGTACTACAAGGGGACACGCAAGCTCCATACCTCTTAATCATATGTCTAGATTACGTGCTTAGAACATCGATTGATAAAAATCAGAGAAAACGGCTTCGAGCTGTCAAAGAAAAGAAGAAGGTACCCCGCAAAAACAATTACCGACGCCGACTACGCCGATGAAATAGCGATACTGACAAATACACCCAACCAAGTCGAAACACTACTGCATAGTTTGGAAGGAGCCGCCCCAGGCATTGGCCTCCATGTCAATGCACACAAACTGAATATATGTGCTATAATCAAACAGGCGACATCTCCACACTAAACGGAACCTCTCTGAAACTAGTTGACAAATTCACCTACCAAGGAAGCAGTGTCTCATCAACCGAAAAAGATATCGACACGTGGCTAACGAAAGCATGAACAGCTATCGATAGGATATCGATCATATGGAAATCAGACCTGACCGATAAAATGAAACGCAGTTTCTTCCAGGCAGTGGTCGTATCGATACAAGCTTTATGGATGCACTACTTGGACACTAACTAAACGGCTGGAGAAGCTAGACGGCAATTACACAAGAACGCTGCGAGCAATACAAAACAAGTCCTTGCGGCAACACCCCACAAAGCACCAACTATACGGCCACCTGCCTCCCATCACGAAAACTATTCAAGTTAGACGAACTAGTCAGGCAGGACACTGCTGGAGAAGCAGGGACGAGCTCATAAGTGATGTACTCCTATGGACCCCCACATATGGCTGGGCAAAAGCAGGACGACCAGCTCGGACATACATTCAGCAGCTATGTGAGGATACGGGATATAACCCTGAAAACCTGCCAGAGGATATGAACGATAGGGAGAAGTGGCGTGAGAGGATTAGGGATATCCATGCTATAGGCACGACATGATGAAATGTCAAAGTTCTTTATAAAACAATTCAGTTTAGTTTAAGTAGAGTTTCAATGTCAAAAAACAGTTTCAAATAATTCAGTTTAGTATAGGCATGCACTTTAAATGTAAGTACAGCTTAATTGTCAAAATAATTTCTATTTCAAGCTATTCCTTTTAGTCAAACTGTTCAGTTTAGCATAATATGCCGTTAGTTCTATTTAACCCATAGATAGGAACCAATCAGGTGCTACCACGCCGGGCCGGAGTGGACCTGGGGCAATAGCAATGAAGGAGTGCTCTGCATTCCCCAAAGCCCCAGCACTACTGGAACCTTGCCATCAGATTGTTTAGTGCCATATCTAGGATACTCGTTGTGGGGGGGGGTGTTCTTACCCCTCTGCAGAGAAGCAGTCAGTGTATTCTACAGCCCCAGCCGACTAGGCCATTAAACATTGGTTTAGGTTGTTTACAGAGAGAGTAATCTTGTTCGTGCAGCTTCGTTTTCATGACTTATTGATTGACAAGCATCATAATAGTATCCTTGTTGGAGGTGCCAGTGGTGTAATGGTTATCGTCGCAGGAATTGGACACGGCGACACGAGTTCAAATCCTGGACTGATTACATTTCACATAGCACTAATACCCTTGGGAAAGGTATGAATCCAATTATTCTTCCTATGGGTAAATAGTAGGACAGACTAGGTTCTTCAGCCTTGGTGAGGCAACTAGTATAGGAGAAGGAAAACTCTGAATTCAAACCTGTTAAAATCCGCTTAAAAAATTGACCTTGTGTCATATCCTGCTTGAGCGGAGGGGTTGGGTAAATATGATAATGATGTCCTTGCAGCCCGTTTGTTCTTCATACATTCTTAGGTCGTCGAGTAAATAAACTCCAATTCTGAGAACTCACTTTATTTCTTTGTATATTACAAAGAAGGCACAAGGCCTTAAGGTTTTGGGGGGGGAGGGAAAGGGAGCGGTCATGCTTTAACTACAATTCTGAGAACTCACCTATTTCAACCAAATGACGTAGGATTGTGGGAGGGTCTACTTAAACAGCTGCTTGCATTCTCGGCTTCCACCACCAATCGCCATTTACCTTTATCTATATGCTCGGAAATGAAAGTACACCCACCGAAGTCGTTACACTGAAAAAATTGGTCAACCATCTAAGTAGTTTTATAAATTATAGTCACTTCTTGGAACGCCTGGTTTATCAAACTGAATAAAAGTTGACTAGGAGATCAGACATTGAACCCATTCTTAGGGAATGATTGTACTATTCTCTAATCTGGATTGGAAACTAATGTGAATACCTGTTGGCTGAAAAAGACTCTAACGGTCTATAGTCAGGTGAGCAGGCATAGAGCTATATTGGTACAAGGTAACACAAGCGTGGACCAAATGATACTTAAAGCCTTGAATTTTCAACCTTGTTTTAGTTTATTTCATAGTTGAAATATTACTTTACATTTTTGTACAGAGAGAACTGTATTTTACTGAGTTAAACACTTTTAGCGGTAAGTTTTCGTTATATATATATATATATATATATATATATATATATATATATATATATATATATATCGTTTCCCTCTTTTATTCGGTGAAGAAACAAATTTAATGGTTATTCTTTCTTGGGTAATACTTTTAAAAAGAGATTTTTTTTTTAAGTTTCATAAAAAGGAAGTGCATAAAAAAAATCTGAGGAAAAAGGAGTAACATCTGAGAAAAAGAAAACCCAAAAAACAAAGAGTATATTTTTAAAAGATGATAGAAAAGAGTGGAAAGAATAAATAGACTGAAATAAATTAGAAAAAAAAAAGTCTATGCAAAAATAACGAAACCTTCGAGGATAGAAAGAGTATGGATTTAAAATTATATATTTGTGTGAAAAAAATCCAGAAAGAAAGAAATACAAGGCAATGAAATAGAAAGAAAATAAGAATCAAAAGAAAAGGTAAAAGAAAGAAATAAGATAAAAACATCTTGAAAAGGAAATTGGAAAAGGCAATAAAATAAAACTTCCAGAAAGTATTTCAAGAAAAATCTAATATGTATTATTACTAAAGACAAAAAGTAAAAACCGATTAAAACGTTTCTTATTTTAAAACTAGTAAAAAAAAAAAAATACCAGCAATTCAACTATAAAAACAAAAAAAATATATATAAAAGAATATTGGATTTGAACACAATTTGTTTCCATTTCTGTTTTTAATTTGTTAACAAATGCACCTACCTGTCACAAATATCGTCGTGCAGTTTCCGTTGTTTTAGACCGTATAACATACGCTTCTTTTCATCCTCCACTTGGTGTGAGGACATGATTTAATAGTATTTATTTTTCCACTTTGCTTTCTCTTTCAAGTAATACATATATATCTTTATTTGGTTCTTCACAAGGATTTCAACAACTCCTCTTTCTTCGATTCTTCCCGCCTGTTAAGATCACTTCCGTTCTCCCTCACTTCTCTCTCCCTCCCCCTCTCTCTCCCTCCCCCTCTCTCTCCCTCCCCCTCTCTCTCCCTCCTCCCCTCTCTCTCCCTCCTCTCTCTCCCTCTCACCCTCTCCCTCCTCTCTCTCCCTCTCACCTCCCCCTCTCTCTCCCTCTCACCTCTCTCACCTTTTCCCCTCCCCCTTCTCTCTCACCTTTCCCCCCTTTCCTATCTGTCTATCTTTCTTTCTTTCTTTCTTTTTCATTCTTCTTACCCTTCTCTCGTCGGACTGTCCTCTAATTCGTCAATTTATTTCTTTATTTTATTCGACAGGGCTATTCACGGGGTCACGGTTTCAATTCTGGGCTACAACACACGGAAATTTCCAGTGGAGACGCAACGAAAAACGAATTTAATATAGTTTTTCTTTTTTTTTTCCCCCGTTTTGTGGAAAGCCTGAATAGGTTTTGCCAGACAAAATACACTGAACCGAGAACTGAGTTCCGAATAGACAAATGAAGATGGAATCATCTGAGAGAAAAAAAAGTGACAGAGAATAAGCTGTGAAATCGTGACACTCTTCTGTCAATTCAGTGAAGCGAACTAGATTCTTTTAAATTTACCGGTTGCTGTATTTCACCCAGGAATTAAGTGACGAATGCATAAGTCAAATCTTTTAATATCAGTGACCATCCATATTGTCACCTCAGTAAATAATTGTGCTTATATGATATGTTTTAGGTTAAGTTTAATCTTATAAACAGTGTATTTCAAAAAAGGATATGAACTACTTTTATTTATTGATTTTTTTCATACTATTTGTATTAAAACTATCTTCAAAATGCCAATGACAAAAATATACTATTTATAATCTACTTTACAGATGGTGAAAGTTATTTTCTCTAACTTTGTCCTTCGCCGATTCGTTACATCTTTAGCATGAGCTTTTTTGATCTTAAATATTTCCTTGTCTATAACTCAAAAGTTGATGTTGTGGAGGTAAACCTGTATCGATCGTTGTATTAAAATGTTATTCCAATGTATATACGATCGGTGGGACCAGATTTGGACAGATACAGTTTATCGAAAACAACTTAACTGTGGTGCTGTGTTTGATTTACTACCACCAAGAAAACTACTTATTTTCTTGTTTAACTTAAAAAACGTTATATAACAAATTGGCCACGAGGATATTCTCTAAAATGAGTGGATCTTTGACAAATGGACGATTTAGGAATGAGTGTTAAAACCTGGTTTAACTTAAAAAAAAACAGTCAACTACGGGTACGACTCGAATTTCTTTTTTACGTCATCCAAGTAAGGCAAGTAGAAAAAGAAGTTTTAGTTTCTTTTGACAGAAGTGAGTCAATGTAAAGAAATATTTTTTGCGACTTTTGAAAAGTATTATGCGCTTTAAAAAAATAAACAACTTTTCTGATTGTAACTCGAGTTCGAAACTGTGTCACAAATTTACTAAGAAATGTGTTTTTTTGTTTTTGTTTTTTTTATAATTGAAAAAATGTGATTTGGACTTGGGTTTGAAACTGTGTCGTATATTTACGAACAAGTGCTTATTGTTCTAAAACGTTTGGAAATTTATTTTAAAAAATAGTGTTCATTCAGAATGTTGATAGTTTTCACGATTTAGTGGTAAAAGAAAATTGCGTTCTCTGTCGTTTTAAAAACGATTTGTGTAATTCTGGAAAAAGATTGCCTATTTAAAAAAAAAAGATTTGGCCTTGGCCGAGTGTGTAAAAGAAATAATACACTATGGAAGAACTTATACAGACAGTTGAAGTTTTAGCGGAAGCACAAGTTCAACAACAGAGGACTCAACTATGCTTGCAAGAAGAATTAATTGCATTTAGAATAGAACAATTAGAAATTTGAAAAAATAAAGTAATTTTATTTATTTATTTTTACGGCAGAAGGAATTGTAAATTTAATTTTGGAGTTCAAGTATAACCCAGAAGAAGGAATAACGTTTCCAACAATTTATCGAAGATTCGTGGCCATTTTTTTCAAAACGATGTGCTTCTTGGTTGGATAAACAGAAAATAAGTTTCTTGCTTCAAAAACTTGGCACCGACAAGAATACATTGTATACAAATTTGTTTTTACAAAAAAAAAAAAAAAAGAGATTTTGTTTGACGAGACAATGAAATTTTTGTCCAGTAATTTGGCGAAAGAAACAGTTTGTTTCATGCCAGATACAAGAGTTTGAATTTAAGAAAAACAAGAGGACGAGGATTTTGTCACTTTTGATGGAAATGTAAACCAACAATGTAAAAGGTTTAATTTGAAGGATTTATCCATTGACATGTTCAAATGTTTGTTTGTTTTTTTATCAGGAATTGACTGCTAGTAGCTATAAAGACATTCGTTTGCTAATATTAACTAAGATGGAGCAGGACCCTGATATAACTTAGCAGAAAATCTCGAAGGTGTGTCAACGCATGTTAAATATTAAAAAACGAAAAATTTACAATTGAAGAGAAAGATATTTCACATATTCATGCCGTCAGACCTAAATTGAAATCTGCAAAAGATGATATAAAACCATCTTTATGCTATGGATGCGGTGGGTAACATTTTAAGAAAGACTTATTTTAAAAATAAAGTGATTTTCGTGTGGTTTGGGGGCCTCAAAACTACTTACTGCCGAAGGAAAAATAAAAAATTTGGTAAAAAACGGTACTTTCAAAAATAAGTGTTCAGTAAAGATAAAATGAATGGTTTAATGACAGAGTAAAAGTGATAATGTCAAGAAAAGAGATTGTGAAGGAGCAGAAACGGAAATATGCAAACGTAAGAATAAATGGTGTAAACATAAAATTACAACTTGACACTGATAATGTTTTGACGTGGAAACAGATAAGAAGCCCTCCGTTAAAAAAAGAGAGTGGCTCCAGGAGTATCGGGAAAGAAGTTAAACTTTAAAGGAGAGTTTATGTGCCATATCTCTTTTCTTAAAAAACGTTAAAATCAAATGTGTATTTATTACAAAATACATCGAATTTATTCGGTAGTGATCGGATCGAAAAGTGAGTGAAAACGAAAGTGAAATTCAAACTGAAAGAAAATGTGAAACCTGTATTTAACCTCAATTGGAAAGTACCTTTTGTGGCATTAGAGTCAGTCAACGAAGAATAGGAAAGATTAGAAAACCTTGGTGTAATCTCTAAAATGAATTATTCCGACTGGGCCTCACCCACAGTTTTTGTAAAGAAAAAAAATTAAAAATTGAGTTTTTCTCCTGGGTTAAATGATTGTTCAAAAGATCATTCTTCCCCTCTACTGTCATCAGACGATATATTTGCTAAACTGAATTGAGGTAAGATTTTTCTCAAAAATCGATTTATTAGATACCTACCTCCAAATGGAAGTTGATGACGTGTGTTCAAAAGTCCTGACCATAAACACATATAAGGGTTCATACAAGCTAAATAGTTTTCCCTCCGGATTAAAAGTTGCTCCTAGCCTTTTCCAATAGGTTAGGGATACCATGTTGGCAGGTTTGGATTTTATCATCGCATATCTGGACGACATTTTAATTATAAGTGAAAATAACAACCAACATTGTGAGCACATAAAAGAAGTGTTCAGAAGGATTGATGATTACGGTTTTAAGCTCAGTTCTGAAAAGTGTGAATTTTCATGTCCCAAATTAAATATCTAGGACAGATAATAAATGCAGACGGAAAAAGAAATGCAGAAAGAGTAGAAGCCATTAAAAGCATAACGGTCCCAAATAATGTAACAAAACTGCAAGGATTATTGGGTTTAGCCAAGTATTATGGCATATATATTGCTAATAAGCAAAATCTCAGAGCTCCATTCAATAACTTGTTAAAAAAGGAGTAACATGGGATTGGACAAAGGATTGTGAAAGAGCTTTCCAAAATCTTTTTAAAAAGTTAATTTCAGATTTATTTTTAGCTCATTTCGACCCGAAACAAGAAATTGTAGTTGCATCGGACGCGAGTGATTACAGAATTGGACCGGTAATTTTGCATAGGTTTGAAAATGGTACGACGAATCCAGTAGCCCATGCATTAAGAACTCTCCTGCTGGGTGAAAATAACTATAGCTAAATTGAGAAAGAAGGGCTTGCAATAATTTTCGCAGTAAAAAAAAAAAATTCATAGATTTGTGCAGGTAAGGAAATTTGTTTTGCAAATAGATCATCGTCCGTTATTGCTAATTTTTGAATCCGAAAACGTATTTCCACACATACAGTTAACAGATTCCAATGTTGGGGAACCATTTTATCAAACTATAACTATGAAATGGAATTTTTGCATACCAAAAAGTAAGGACATTAGGTAGGACTAATATTAAAATTTTAGGTACCGCTGGAGGATATAGTAATAGCTGAACTAAAGACAGAAAAAGAAGTAAGATATGTTGTGTAAAGAAACTGCCGATGACTTTAGATGGAATAAGGGGAAAAGCTTAAAATGATGCTTACATTAAAAAGATGAAAATGCGAGTGAGGTTACAGGAAAGAAATAAAAACACATAAAATATTCAGTCTTTTCAATATGTGACGATGTCTCACTATAAGCAGATTGGGTAGTAATACCTCTGGTACTTCAAAAGAAAACTTTGAAGAAGTTTCATCTTGAGCCTTCAGGAATTTCGTGGATGAAGACCTTGATGGGAAGTTATACTGACTGGCCTGGAATGGATGAAGATATCTAAAGGGTAATGAAAAGCTGAAGAGGTACAACCGATCAGATACAAACCATGGCTCCAAACGGACATTCCCTGGCCCAGAATACATATAGACTATGCTGAACCTCTAAATGGATTTTATTATCTGGTAGTGATGGACAGTTATATGAAATGGCCTTAAATTTTTTAAGTATCGGAGACCTACTGCAACTACCACAATTCATGTCTAAAAGAGTTAATAGTTAATAAATTACAATCGGTGGGACCGGATTTGGACGGACACCGTTCATTGAATACAACCTGAATGTTGTTCTGTATTTCGTTTATTACCAAGAAAACTATTTTCTTGTTTAACGAAATACACGTTATAACAATTGATATGCCACGAAACAAAAAAAAAAAAAAAAAACAACAACAAAAAACAAACAAACCAAAAACTAATCACATGATTGAGCAAAGGCAGAAAATTACATCTGTCCTGCTGAGAATACGTTGACTGAATCCTCTGCATAGGGGTAAGAATCCCACTTCTCAACACGCACAAAAAAAAGGCGTCCTTGGTATGACGCTAGGTTGCATCACATGATGAGGCTCGAATTCAGGAGGGTGTTGAGTACTCCTTCATCGACCTTAATTCCAGGTTCACTCTGACTCAGAGTGGTAGTAACAGTTAATGTCCTATCTGTTGGTCAAGTAGATCTATACCGGGCCTTTGGCCAAATGAGTAAAGTGTTCGCCAATGGTCCGAGAGACCGAGGTTCAATCCCAGGTTGTGTCATACCAAAGACTCAAAAAATGGTACTTGATGCCGCCTTGCTAAGCATTCAGCACAATAAGGTGATGATCAAGGGTAAAGTAGAGCAATGTTGGGAATGGAGTAGCGCCCTCCACAACACCTCGGTGTAGTAGCTATTGAAAAGGGAGCCTTCGAAGCTCCCTCGATGAAGGTCGCCAACTTTACTAACTTACATCTGTTTGAAAATTATATGTATGTATTTTCCAATCTCACTACAAGAGCAGGATGTGACACAAGGTCAAGTTTCCAGCAGTTTAATGGGTTTTAATTCAAAGTTTTCCTTCTCCTAGACCGAGTTCAGTCCTAAGGCGTCGGAGGGACTACTCTTCCCTACTTTTTGTCCATAGCTGGAGAGCGAATAGTTGGATTCATTCTTTTCCTAAGAATATTAGCGCTATTTGATATACAAACAGCCCCGTCGAGGTTTTAAACTCGAGTGATCGTGTCCATTTCCCTCATTGATAACCATTATACCACAAAATATTTCTATGATTGTTGGTTTGTTTGTTTGTTTTGTTAGTTGGTTAGTTAGCTTTTATGGCATATCAATCTTTGTAGGTTATTTAATACCAAATCCTGTTGATAAATATATTAAATATATATGATTTGAAGACAAATACTTTGTAGGTGATATTTTAAAACGAATCAGAGATCATTTTTTTTTTGCACGCAGTCAAATGGTTACAATTATTGCTTTTTAACGCTAACAATTTAATCTAACATCAGTCATTTATTTGCACACAGTTAAATGGTAATAAATAGGGTTAGTAAGTAAACCATTTCTAGGTCATCTTATGTTATATGAATTAGAGCTGATTTGTTAGCACACAAGTTTGTATGATTCGATACTGTAAGTCATCCACTCTTCGTATGGTCGAGAAATTTTCAGTATACCTTATATATATATATATATATATATATATATATATATATAAGGTATATATATATATATATATATATATATATATATTAAGGCCTACAATATATATCATATAAAAGAAAAACCTATAAAATTACTCATTTTTTGTAATGATATTTATTTCAGAACACCGTATATTTAAAAACTGTCAGATCTACATCCTTAGACAAATTATATGTATGGTAGGGTCGAGAAAATTTCCTTACCCCTTGTTTATATATATAATAAATACGGTACATATATAATACAAAGACTTAAAAGTATATATATATATATATATAATTCTTATGCCTTATATATATATATATGGCTCTTCTCATTATGTAATATTCTCAACGCCCGCACATTTTTTTCCGGCTGCCAAATCATGTTATTCATATCCGCTGCTCCTTGTTTACAGAGGTACAACATCCTGTTTCGAAATCCCAAAATAATCGATCTGTCAAAGGTCAATATATAGCAAAAAGTACCGTCCAGTTTCGGTGATTTGGAGTATCCCTTCGTTGCCATTACTCCAGGGTCTGTTCGGAAACGGAGAGCAGTAACCTTTCAGGATCCAACCGATGGGTCAAATAAATCTTTCAAAGGTCAATATATAGCAAATGTACCCTCCAGTTTCAGTGATTTATGGTATCCCTTCGTTGCCATTACTCCATGGTCTACTCGGAAACGGAGAGCTGTAACCTTTCAGGATCCAACCAATGGGTCATATAAATCTGTCAAAGGTCAATATATAACAAAAAGTACCATCCAGTTTCGGTGGTTTGTAGTATCCCTTCGTTGCCCTTACTCCAGGGTCTACTCGGAAACGGAGAGCTGTAACCTTTCAGGATCCAACCAATGGGTCAAATAAATATGTCAAGGTCAATACATAACAGAAAGTACCCTCCAGTTTCGGTGATTTGGGGTATCACTTCGTCGCCAGTACTACAGGGTCTGTTCGGAAACGGAGAGCTGTAACCTTTCAGGATCCAACCAATGGGTCAAATAAATCTGTCAAGGTCAATATATAACAGAAAGTACCCTCCAGTTTCAGTGATTTGTAGTATCCCTTCGTTGCCCTTACTCCAGGGTCTGTTCGGTAACGGAGAGCTGTAACCTTTCAGGATCCAACCAATGGGTCAAATAAATCTCTCAAAGGTCAATATATAACAAAATGTACCCTCCAGTTTCGGGGATTTGGAGTATCGCTTCGTTGCCATTACTCCAGGGTCTGTTCGGAAACGGAGAGCTGTAACCTTTCAGGATCCAACCAATGGGTCAAATAAATTTCTCAAAGGTCAATATATAACAAAAAGTACCCTCCAGTTTCGGTGATTTGGAGTATCACTTCGTTGCCAGTACTACAGGGTCTGTTTGGAAACGGAGAGCTGTAACCTTTCAGGATCCAACCAATGGGTCAAATAAATATCTCAAAGGTCAATATATAACAAAAAGTACCCTCCAGTTTCGGGGATTTGGAGTATCCCTTCGTTGCCATTACTCCATGGTCTGTTTGGAAACGGAGAGCTGTAACTGTTCAGGATCCAATCAATGGGTCAATTAAATCTGTCAAGGTCAATATATAACAGAAAGTACCCTCCAGTTTCGGTGATTTGGAGTATCACTTCGTTGCCATTACTACAGGGTCTGTTCGGAAACGGAGAGCTGTAACCTTTCAGGATCCAACCAATGGGTCAAATAAATTTCTCAAAGGTCAATATATAACAAAAAGTACCCTCCAGTTTCGGTGATTTGGAGTATCACTTCGTTGCCAGTACTACAGGGTCTGTTTGGAAACGGAGAGCTGTAACCTTTCAGGATCCAACCAATGGGTCAAATAAATATCTCAAAGGTCAATATATAACAAAAAGTACCCTCCAGTTTCGGGGATTTGGAGTATCCCTTCGTTGCCATTACTCCATGGTCTGTTTGGAAACGGAGAGCTGTAACTGTTCAGGATCCAATCAATGGGTCAATTAAATCTGTCAAGGTCAATATATAACAGAAAGTACCCTCCAGTTTCGGTGATTTGGAGTATCACTTCGTTGCCATTACTACAGGGTCTGTTCGGAAACGGAGAGCTGTAACCTTTCAGGATCCAACCAATGGGAAAAATAAATCTGTCAAAGGTCAATATATAACAGAAAGTACCCTTCAGTTTCGGTGATTTGGAGTATCCCTTCGTTGCCATTACTCCAGGGTCTGTTCGGAAACGGAGAGTTGTAACCTTTCAGGATCCAACCAATGGGTCATATAAATCTGTCAAAGGTCAATATATAACAAAATGTACCCTCTAGTTTCGGTGATTTGGAGTATTCCTTCGTTGCCATTACTCCATGGTCTATTTGGAAACGGATAGCTGTAACTGTTCAGGATCCAATCAATGGGTCAATTAAATCTGTCAAAGTCAATATATAACAGAAAGTACCCTCCAGTTTCGGTGATTTGGAGTATCACTTCGTTGCCATTACTACAGGGTCTGTTTGGAAACGGAGAGCTGTAACCTTTCAGGATCCAACCAATTGGTCAAATAAATCTCTCAAAGGTCAATATATAACAAAATGTACCCTCCAGTTTCGGTGATTTGGAGTATACCTTCGTTGCCATTACCCCAAGGTCTACTCGGAAACGGAGAGCTGTAACCTTTCAGGATCCAACTAATGGGTCGATTAAATCTGTCAAAGGTCAATATATAACAAAAATTACCCTCCAGTTTCGGGGATTTGGAGTATCCCTTCGTTGTTATTACTCCAGGATCTACTCGGAAACGGAGAGCTGTAACCTTTCAGGATCCAACCAATGGGTCAAATAAGTCTGTCAAAGGTCAATATATAACAAAATGTACCATCCAGTTTTGGTGATTTGGAGTATCCCTTCGTTGACATTACTCCAGGGTCTGTTCGGAAACGGAGAGCTGTAACCTTTCAGGATCCAACCAATGGGTCAAAAAAATCTCTCAAAGGTCAATATATAACAAAATGTACCCTCCAGTTTCGGTGATTTGGATTATCCCTTCGTTGCCATTACTCCAGGGCCTACTCGGAAACGGAGAGCTGTAACCTTTCAGGGTCCAACCAATGGGTCAAATAAATCTGCCAAAGGTCAATATATAACAAAAAGTACCCTCCAGTTTCGGTGATTTGGGGTATCCTTTCGTTGCCATTACTCCAGGGTCTATTCGGAAACGGAGAGCTATAACTGTTCAGGATCCAACCAATGGGTCAAATAAATCTGTTTGAAAATTATTCTTATTAGGTACGAAGGCTTGATACCATATAAATGAGTCTAAATTATTTTATCACTTAAAATATTCGGACTATTGTCTTCATCTTCATTGATATACTCACAACAGTTCGGCCGATGCGTCCTTTTGCTTTCTTCAGATGGTTCCTGTAAAACTCGGGAGACCACACAGAATTTTGAACAGAATGCTTTATTAAATCCACAGAGGTTGATTGATCTAATTCCGTTAACCATGACTGGGTACAAGTGTTAAGCTATTGTAAATATTCCTTATTTACCGATACTTGGGATTGAACCCATAAACTTAAGATGATTTGATTTTGAAGCACTTTTCAACTGAACACTAATATCCGTTTTGCTGTGTCCTGCTAGAAAATTATTTGTATGAAGATTAGTTACTTGAATTTATACTTGCTTTCTAAGCATATTATTAGTTAATAGAAACCATATAATTAATGAAAAAAGAATTATATATTAAATAGAAATATTCACTTGAAACCATATAATTGTCTATAGAATATAAATATCAGCTGTGTGAAACGTATTTATATTTGATTGGAATACTTCATATTATCTTGTTTTCTCGGATTATCTTATATCTATAGGTTAGGGAATTACGTTCATTGTACATTTATATTTACATATTTTCTTTAGGTGTTTCTTGAAAGATTTTTTGCATATAGTTATATGATACCCAGTCTTCCTATCTAACACAAATATTTTGTACTTAGTGGTATGGTTTCAAGTATTCAAATCTAATAGTAATGATTTTATGATTCAAGTGATGATTTCTATTTAATAATCGAATAGAAATTATTTTTAAATGGATCTATTTGAAACATCGCCTATTTTGTTGTGGGGTAGGGGCTTACCTCTCTGGAGAGGATACAGTCATCCAACTGTGGGCTAAAAAGAAAAAGATGAGTACTTGACAGGGTGTCCTTGTTAAAATGCAGTATTCTTGTTCGTGCGATGAATGTTTTCAAGTATTGTTATGTATCAGCAATAATTCGGGGGTGTCCTCGTGGTGTAATAGTTAAAGCGATGGACTGCGGAATCGTAGTACCCGAGTTCGTACTCCAGTCGCGTTATTACGTTCACTTTCGGACAGAGACCCTTGGGAAAGGTATGAAACCCTTCATCCTCCCAGCTATGGGCTAAATAGTACAACTACTGTTTTTCAAGGAGAATAGCTCTGGCATTAAATAACCTACAAAGGTTGATATGCCATTAAACAGAGAAACCGAACGAAACGAGCAATAATTCAATTTAGGCACACAGTTAAGCTGTTTTAAGTATTCCTATTGAACATTAATTATTCTAATCGACATAACTCATTCGTTTGCACATAGTTAAATTGTTCCAAGTATTGCTATCTGTTACTATCAATTCAATATCAATCATTTGTTTACACATAGTTAAATGGTCAATAAGTTCTATTTCCAGCAATTCAATTTAGCATGTCAGTTGTTTGTACACTGTTTGAATAACAAACAGTCGTATTTAACCCATAAATAGGGTCAAAACGGGTGCTACTATTCTGGTTCAGAGTGGAGTAATAGCAATAAAGGATTACTCCATATTTCCAAAAATTCCAGAACTGGAGCTTCACCATCAGATTATTTTGTGCCATACCCAGGACACTCGTTAGGAGAGAGTCTTACATCTCTGAAAAGATAAAGTCGGTGTATTCCAATGCCCTAGCCGACTCGGCTTACATACGGTTGAGGAGGGGTAAATAACATATAAACCAAAATGGTATAATAAAAGCAAAAAAAAAAAAAAAAATCCAGACATCCAAACACTTTTGGAACATGTAGATAACTTTTTTCTCTTACTTTAGTTGTTTAGTTTTGTTTGTTTTTTATTTAAAAAAAAAAAAGATTTTTTTCTCTTCCAGTAACTCCCTTAAGCTATCCGATGGGCGAAACATCTTTTATTCTTTCCTGCCGACAGTGGGTTGCCTGTGTCCAAAATGAGAACAGGAAAAAAACGTTTAGTCTTTTCTGATCATAAATAAGATATTTGGCAGTTAGGTCAACAAAGTGTTAAGTTAACTGACAAGGATTTTTTTTTTAATACAACCATGCTGAAAATTAACGGTAACGCTAGACTTAAACGTTTTACGGGTGGATGCTACCCTAAGGCGATTTTTATGGTTTCTTTTCAGCAGTAGTCAGATCACGGTTAGACGGGAGTTTTGGTTTATTTATATATATGTATAAGTGTGTGTGTGTGTGTGTGTGTGTGTGTGTGTGTGTGTGTGTGTGTGTGTGTGTGTGCCTTAGAGTGGGCAGATGAGATGAAAATGAAAAGATCTGTCACTTTTCTATATATATCTGAAAACACACATGTATATACTCATCTAACCTCAGTTTACCATATGTAACTGTATGTATATATATTTGTAAACAAATGTGTGAGCAGGTATCTATCTGTAAAATTCAGTGAGTGCTTTATAAGTTAACTAATGTCTCATCATACATCTATATGTCAACTGTAAACACTGTAAAAAAGTAAAACACACCAAAAAGTGGTGTACCACTCTGAGTCAAGTAGATCAGTTTAAAAATTATTCGTATTCGATATGAATACTTGAGGCAACCTATATATATATATATATATATGTATATATATATATATAATGCATCAAATATTCATATTGAATACGAATAATATATATGTCATCCACAGACAAATTATTTCGTTGTATCACAACTCTTCAGTGTGGCTAGACACGCCAGAAACTTCAAACAGGGGCCGAAACACTGCTGACTTTACGCTCTCCGGATATTTTACTACCGTAATTTTCACCGTACGAGAAGGAATTTTTTCCGTATATATTTTTTTTTTCATATACGCTATTGGCTACAGCAGGGCTTAATTCAAGAGAAGAGTTTTGCATTTACGCATATGTGGCAGTTAGCAAAAGTTTATATATATATATATATATATATATATACTTTTTTGAAATGTCCCGGACATAGTTTTATTTTCAAATTCCAAACGTCTTCTGCACCAAGTGATTTGCAGACAAGATATGTACTGACAAACAAAAAGCCCTTGATGTTATCGTCTGCTTACCAATAAATTGTGTTTCGCTTTGTCTTCTTTGTTTTTTTGGGGGGTGGGGGGAGTTATTCCTTTTTAATTTGTTTTCGTTGTATGTTTTTGTTTTTTTTTTTTTTCTGGGGCAACCTTTTGACATAGGTTCTTTGCTCAGAATTCTAGATTCTTTTAACAAAAAATAAAATAATTTCACCATGGGCTTCTGACATTGCTAAAGATTTTTACATTTTTAACAAATGGCTTGTTATATTTTAACTTTTGAACAACTTGTTTCTATATAACCATACAAGCTAAAATTTAACGGTGAGTATATATATATATATATATATATATATATGTGTGTGTGTGTGTGTGTGTGTGTGTGTGTGTGTGTGTGTGTGTGTGTGTGTGTGTGTGTCGTTGTATGACAACTCTTCAGTATGGCTAAAATTTACCGGTCAGTATGGATATGGTATGTACGTAATATAACGGAAAACCAACAAAGGCTGGAAATATCAGAAGTTATTTCTGTGTGCATTAAGCCATTGATAATGATGTTTCAGCTCCGAAACTATTTATTTTTACAGTTTTAACATTTGATAAAGGCTTTGTAGATATTTGCTTAGAAATGAATGAAACTATATTTACATGAAAATGTCCCAAACTCCTATCATTTTAAAACGAGTTTATACATTAATAAATACAAAAGGGTTTGTCGAGATAAATAAGGTTGTCAATTGATTAAAATGATGAAAGAAATGAGCAAACAAGCATTTAAAGTTTACTTCCCACGTTTATTGATATACACTATTAATTCTGATCGTTAATCTCAGGAGTTTTTTAAACTGTCTTTCCTAGGGAAAAAGAGACTCTCTGGATCTCGGAAGTAAAATATCGAAGCCCCTTAAAAGGGGTTTCTCAAATGTTAAACCCCAAAAGATCTCACTCGATATATATACAGCAGGAATCCAGTTGCTAAAACTCAAAACGTGAAGGCTCTCATCGCTTGCTTCACTCTTTAACTCTTATCTATTAAAACGAAAGAGAGAGATAGAAGGGATATCTAAAATTCAAGCATTTAGATAGCTTTAAAAATTCATATTTTAAAATTTTGCCATCGTATTAGAGATAAATACGGTAGATAAAACTATCTAAACCACATAGCTGTATCTTTCTCTACCTTTCTATCTCCCACACTCTCTCACTCTCTCTCTCTCTTTACATATATGTTCTATCATATATTCATGGGTTTATATATATATATATATATATATATATATATATATATATATATATATATATATATAATGTAATTATGTATATGTTTATGCGTGTCTGTGCCTACAAGAGCGCCTTTCAATTAAAACAAAAAATAGAAGTATTTCAATACCTACCTAGTTACATTACCTATCATAGATAATAAGAAAAAAGAGAGATGGAAGAAAAAGAAGATATACGAAAAGAAAAGTGTAATAGAATTAATCTTTAGGCCTATATAAATAAGTAAACGGAAGATCAAGAAAGGTGGAAGATGGAGAAGGAGAGAGATGAAGAGAGTAGCAACGATCTTGACGATGAAGATCAAGGCAGCAGTAGCGGCTACAACAGCAACAACAACAACAACAATAATAACACCAATAAAAATAGTGATAGGTTGAATAAAGTTTATAGGAAAGGAATGAAAAGGAGTGCGATCATGTGTTAGGGATTTTTGTCGACTGTGGACATTGACAAAATGAAGGTGAAAATCTACGAGGGTCGAAAAGATCATAAAGTAAAATGTTAGTCGCATCAGAAGACACAGAGATCGTAGATTTGTTGGGGACACCCATCAGCAGGTGTGGGCTGAGATGGTTGGAATGAATGCAGCTGTTTGTGAGATTGGGTGGAAAATACTTGCTGCGTACTTATGGAAACTTAAGATGAGAGCAAAGAAAGAAAGAAAGAATAATGGGAGGGTGATGTAAAAGAAAAAGAACCTTTAAGAAAGAAAGACAGACAGAAAAGGAGAGGTTGTAAAAAGGAACTTTAAGAAAGAATGAAAGGCAGGAATCTTAAGAGGAAAGAAAAAAATCAAAACAGTCAAGAATAAGATTTAAAGAAAGTGAATGCAATTAAAAGAAAGAAAGAAAAATTGGACAGCGAAAAAAGAGGTAAGATAAAAAAGGACATTTAAGAAAGAAAGAAAAAAAAGGAGAAAAGATAGAAAGAAAGAAATCTTAAAAAGAAAGAAAAAAAATTGATGCTGTCAGGAAGTAAGATTTGAAGAATGAAAGTTAATCCAATTAAGTTTAAAAAAAAGAAAAGAAAGAAGAATGAATAAAAACAATTATCGAAAAATAAAGATAATGAATGCAATTAAGATAAAAGAAAAAATATTCAAAGAAGAAAAATATGAAATCCATACAACCAAGAAGAAAAGAGGATTCAAAGAAAAATAGTTATACAAAGTAAGTAATATGGAAGAATGGGAAGTAGAAAGAAGAAATAAAATAAGAAGGAACTTTAAGAAAAAATGAAACAAACAAATAAACACACAAAAGTGGGAAAGTAAGAAAGTCATTAGACAAAAAGAAAGATAGAAAGAAAGAAAGAAAGAATTCGGGAATGGAATGGAGAAATGAAGGAACTATCCAGAGATAAGATAAAAATGGCCTTTAAGAAAGAAAGAAAGAAAGAAAGAAAGAAAGAAAGAATTTGAGAATGGAATGGAGAAATGAACGAACTATCCAGAGATAAGATAAAAATGGCCTGAAAGAAAGAAAGAAAGAAAGAATTTGAGAATGGAATGGAGAAATGAACGAACTATCCAGAGATAAGATAAAAATGGCCTGAAACAAAGAAAGAAAGAAAGAAAGAAAGAACTTTGGAATAGAATGGAAAAAAGAAGGAACTATCCAGAGTTAAGATAAAAAGGACCTTTAAAAACGAAAGAAAGAATTGTTTTATTTTTCTCTTGCCAATAGAATTTTCTATGCAACATAAACACAAATATATATACAATATTATATGGAAAGCTCTACATTTTCAAGTAGAGGAATTATATTGTGAATTGAATTACTATGATCAGAAAATCCGGCGAATATTTCAGCGTGACATACGGAAATACTGGACAACTATTTCGACCTTATTAGGTGTCATTATCAGTTTATACTGTAATCTCAACTACTGGAGATCAAACCAGCGACCACAGAGTGCAACGCTGAAACTCTACAACTGAGCCATCAGTCCATGTCGCACACAAGTGTCTCCAGATCAACTAGTCATGGTAATGGTCCACACATGGAAAGCTTTCTATGTATCTACTTTGAATACAACATCTGAAAATGACAGATGCATCCTTTTTCAACATTCGTAATGAATTCAACTGACTGAATATTTTGAAGATTCTATTTAGTATACTGAATGCGTGATTCTTAAAGCATGTAAATACTTCTAACTTTGAATATAGATGCAAAACTGATGCTGATTAAATATGCTCAGTATGCACGGGGATCAGAAACCTCCCTTACCATAGATAGATTGATAGATTCGTATAAACAGATAAAGATAGCCCCCTAGATATCTATATATCTATCTGGAACCAGCTTAGAGTTATCATATTTACCCAACCCCTCCACACGGTAACGATATGACACAAGGTCAATTTTTAAGCGGAGTTTAACTGCTTTGAATTCAGAGTTTTCCTTCTCCTAGACTAGTTGCCTCACCATGGCTGAAGAACCTAGTCTGTCCTACTATTTACCCATAGCTGGAGGGAGAATAATTGGACTCATACTTTTCCCAAGGGTATTAGTGCTATGTGAAATGCAATTAGCCTCGTCCAGGATTTGAACTCGTGTCGCCGTGTCCATTTCCTACGACGGTAACCATTACACCACGGGCACCTCCTGCTTAGAGTTATAGTCACTGAATCCTCGCTAACCACTCGCTATGGTTTTATATTTATCTTAACATAATCACACACATTGGGAACAATCTATTCCTTTCTGTGTTATCTTTGACACAAATATGTTCCGATAAGCAATCATAAAAATAAAAACTGACTGCGCTCCATCTGACATCTAAGAAATCAGCTGGCTTTGAATGTACTGGGTTATTTCGGCCACTTTCAATAATAGCGCGTTTTTTGACTACAGATTGATTCCTTTGGTCAAGTTTCTTTGTTTAATGGTATATCAACCTTTGTGGGTTGTTGAATGCCAAACCCATTCTTGAAGAAAAAAAGTAAAGATAAAATTTACTCATAAGTGAGTAATAAGGAGGTTCACGCCTTTCCTAAATGAAAGTAAATATTATAGTGAACATTATAGCGTAACTGGAGTTCGAACTCGCTTACTACGTTGTTGCAGTTAGCCACTACGTCACGGGGACTCTCCTTCCTTCAGAAAAGGAAGAAAAATTATTCGCTCATACCAAATTTAATCTACGGGTATATCTGTAAACACCAAAGATAATTATAACAGAAAAGCGTGAAATAAATTATTCTCTATGACAATTTCCCATAATGTTACAGGAGGATATATGTATTTATCCCAACTCTCCACCATAAGTAGGATATGACACAAGTTGGTGTACAGCTGTTTTGAATTCAGGGTTTTAATTCTCCTAGATTGGTGGAGGTGCCTGTGGTGTAATGGTTTATCGTCGTAGGAAATGGACACAGTGGCACGAGTTCAAATTCTGGACAAGACTGATTGCATTT
Source organism: Sepioteuthis lessoniana (assembly GCA_963585895.1). NCBI lineage: Eukaryota > Metazoa > Mollusca > Cephalopoda > Myopsida > Loliginidae > Sepioteuthis > Sepioteuthis lessoniana. The sequence continues at coordinate 58,644 of CAUZXS010001857.1, forward strand.
CACATAGCACTAATACTCTAGGGAAAGGTATGAATCCAATTATTCCCCCTCCATCTATGAGTAAATAATATGGCAGACTGAGTTCTTCAACCTTTGTTAGACAACTAGTCTAGGAGAAGGAAAACTCTGAATTCAAACCTGTTAAACTCCGCTTAAAAATTGACCTTGTGTCATATCCTGCCCGAGCGGAGTTGTTGGTAAATATAAATTCTCCTAGATTGGCTGCCTAACCAAGACTTAAGAATCCTGTCTGCTCAGCTATTCATCCATAGCTGGAGAGAGAGCAAAGTGATTCATGTCTTTCTAGGAGTATTAGTGCAAAGTGAAATGCAAACATCCTCGTCCAGGAATTGAACTCGAGTCACTAATTCCATATCCTACGAAGATAACTCTTACACAAAAGCTTGCCTCTTCGATGATATATTTACTTGATCATCATTAACTGGACCGGTAAAACTATTAAGGAAAATAAAAACGAGCATATGGAACCAAAATAGAATTCTATTCTTACGAAGACGTTTTAGGAACCAGATCGTATTTTGATAAAACCTAACAGTCTAAAGTAAACCGCCGTCGAAATGATGAAAAATATCTATCTTTCTTTGTTCGTTAACTATAGGTTCAGCACTAATAAACTCCTCGATTTCAAGTATCTATAACATCAGAACGTATTGGAATATGTTTATAAATACGGTGATATCACATACATTAACTTAAAATATTTCTCATCAACAGCAGAGTTTCGGTGCACCTGTATCACTGATAGATCGCAAAACACGGCGCTCATCCAACAAAGAGTGTTTTGTGCTCACCCTGTATTTCTTGTAATTTTTATATATATGCCTGCTAATTGATATTGTGCCGTTTTTAGTTTTCGGGCATTTGTGTTTGTTGGGTTTTTTCGATAGTTTTTGGAGGCTGTTTTCACAAGTGCACGTTTTTTTCTCACCGCTAAAGTTTCCCATGGGACTCTATATTTAGTTTTGAGTTTTGTTGGAATACATTTCGCTGCTGCCTCGAGGTGCGCATTGACGAAATTTTCATATTCGTCATTTGGTGTACTTTTTTCTGTCTTCTCTTGTAGTGTTTCGAATCTGTTTCTTAATTCTAATACGTATTTATATCTTATATCTCCGTTGTTCAAAAGGGCCCAGTCATAGTGTTTGGTGGTCGCTGTTCGTTACATTTCTTGTAATAGTAAACTTTAATTATCGCACTCCTTTATTGTTATACTTTAGAGACAGCATTTCTCGTGGATTTTATTTTATACACATTTATGAACGTTCCCGAACTACTGGAAGTCTCTTTCATAGTTGCCCCAACATTCACACGTACTCATCCACTTCTAATATCAATGCAATGATTGGTGGATTGATTGATTTTGATGACATGTCAAGCCCTTTGCAGTCAGTTTATGCCCACAAGTTAAAGAATTGACTAAAAAGGTAGATATCCTAAATACATTACCATATTGAGAGGTGTGTAGCGGATAAGCTAGCCGATGATAAAATGAAACACCAGTATACAAATTAATCAATTTTATTTCTTGAAACTGAGCGAAAATTTTGTTTAAAAATAGAAATTAAAAAGTCTTTTCTTGTAAGAAAAGATAAAATTAGTCAGAGCGTAAATATTTGCCAAAGAGAAAAATTCATGTAGGAGTTCCGGATTGTCTCACTGTAGCTGATATATTTTGAGTTTGTAAAAAAATCTTTGAGTGAGTGTCACACTGTAAGAGAGAAAGTCAATTTATGCGTTAATGTACACGCGGCTGCAACGGAAATTTTCATCTGAAGGGGAAATATTGAATAGCATTACGAATAAGTCTATATAAACAACATTATCATTTAATTTAGAATAATCGAGTGAGGTTGAAGTTAAAACTTTACTTGAAGAAACAGAATGTTTTTACTCAAGACAAATAAAACCGAAAGTTTAAGTATATTACCGAATAAATACGTAACGCCTACTGGCCGGTTTCAAGTATTTCTATGTAATAGTATCAATTAATATCAGTCATTTGTTTGCATACATTTTAATAGATATACCTATGATTTGTAAGTGAATAGTTTATATGTAATTTCATTTTTAAATGAGTTACAACTAATTTCTTTGCACAGTAGTATTGTTTCAAGACATTTAGATGAATTCAATTATTGCTATCTTACACTAATAACTATATTTAATATTAATCTTTTGTTTGCACACAGTAAAGTGGTTATACGTATTCCTATGTAATACCAATAATATTTTATTGTTATATTCATGACACTCTTTAGGAAGTTTTTAACTCTCTGCAAAGATGCAGACGATTTATTTTAAAGCCCTAGCCAAATGGGCTGTCAGAAGAAGGAAAATGCTAAATTCAAAACTATTGTACTCCACTTTAAAAACTGACCTTTTGTCACATCCCACTGATGGTGGAGAGGTTGGGTAAATAAAATGACCCTATTGTGTTTAATATCAGTAACTTTATGTCAACCTGTCCTCAGTAGAGGAACAAGAGACACTATTAGCGGGCCATGTTTTTGGCATTAGTAGTGATTGGTCTGGTCCTGATAATTAGAGAGCTAACCAATCAAAATATGAACTTAAAAGGAAGTAAAAAATGGCAACACGATTCCGATCATGCTACCAATTATTCGCGTCGAAAAGGAATCATTTTTTAAACAGGTCTAGCTGCAGGATCATGTATTTTGTTATTTAATCCAATCTGCTTAAATGAAGGGCTGATGCCCAACTAAATATATTTTAAAATACATTATCCTGCCTCTCACGACGCTACTGACACCCAAAAGAATCGGTGTAGAATGGTAGAAAGGCAAATTAACAAGAATAGAGAAAAAATAAATACCCAATATAATGTTTGTTTGTTTTTTGCAATTCAAAAAAACTTTTAAAACTTTTTAAGAAATTATTTACATTTGCAAAAATCTCTATGGAGGGTCCGAAAGCGCTCCGGGCAATTTCAGTAAATTCATTTACCAACTCAGACCTAAAACCAAAGAACTTGACAGGAAACTTGAAAAGATTCCAACGAAATTATATTGACAAGTGTCTTCATTATATATATATATATATATATATATATATATATATATATATATATATATATATATATTGTGCATTTTGGTATTATATGCTTATTTATATATATATGTAATTTTAAATGTAAGTCCTATATATATATAATAGTGTCTGTGTGTGTTTGATGCACACTAACGCATTTAATAATTGTAATTCTAACAAATAAAACTTATTTTGGTTTCTTTCTTTAATGGCATATCAACCTTTGTGGGTAATTTACTACCAAATCTATCCTTGTAGAAGAATAGCAGTGATACCATTTAATGTATATCGAGTTGAAATAAGGGGATTCATACGTTACCCAAGGCTATTAGCACAAAAGTAAACAAAATAGCGCGACAAGTATTCGAATTTGCTTACTTCGAGGCTGCAGTCCGGTACTTTAGCCATTATGCTACAGAGACTCCCCTCCTGCTAACCCATAAAAGTCTTCCATACGTGTATAACTAAACGTGTTGTGCAGCTTTTGAAATTTCAATACGCTGTGTAATGTGTACAGCAGATAGTAAAAAATTAAAACGTAACTCGAATAAAAAGTGAAATTTACAAGTGAAATTGCATCGCAAACGTAGATTTAGGACATGTGTAAAACATGCAAAATCCTTAAAATAAACAAACTGAGTAGATAATAATTTCAACGTTTTTTTAATACATAAAAGAAGAAAACGAGAACGAAGCGAAGTTTAAGATTAAAAAAAGAATTAAGAAAAAAAGTTGTTTTTTTTTAAAAAAAAAAAAACAGGAAATTCTGTTAAGCAGGCTGAGGTAGGGAGAGAAGGAAAAACACTTTGTAAATTCAGGTGTCAGAATGTAATTCTTTAACTTTATCTGATGTTTTATTGATCATTAATATTTAAATATATGCAATTGCTCAATCGGTTTGATGTCACAAAGTACTTATTCTAGAAGAAGCCATTGCAAAAGCCATAAATACAGGCCAAACCTTGAAATTTTGAATATCTATCTATCTATCTATCTATCCTGATAAGTGTCCATTTACTCGCCTACCTATCTTATTGTCTTCATTTTTACCTGTTTGTGTACTGATCTCACCCTATTCAGATTAAGCTGTACCTGTTCATGAAATGTTTATTTATATTTCTATCAATCCAGGCTTATCTACATCTCTTCAACTCCTTCTCTCTCTCTCTCTCTCTCTCTCTCTCTCTCTCTCTCTCTCTCTCTATCTATCTATCTATCTATCTATCTGTCTATATATCTAGAGGTTCGTTTCGAATAAAAAAGATTCGACATTTTATCTCCAGCATACGATGGTGATGTTTGAGACCAATCAAAGTTTATACATGTTTGCTGCAAGGCTACCCGTTTGGTAAAACTAGTCTTCTAACAGAGCTTGGTATGTCACTATGATAGACTCAAGTGCACTGAACTTGTAAATGGATTAAACAGGATTTTTCCCAACTTAAATTAACGCATGCAAATATAATTCTGGTGAAATACTATTTATTTCATTAATGATTATCAACCTATTTTAATTTCACTGGATCTGAATATCAGAGTTTATTAGTGCGTATTTTCTCATCTCTTTTTTTATTGCCTCAAGTCAAAGTTTGGGTGGAGAAAATTGATCTTCAAGTGCAAATTTAAGTTGAAAAGAAGGTCTGTTGGTATGCTTCGAATAATCTCTTTAATCTTTTATAACTCTCTTCAAATTCTTGCTTATAGAATTAGAAAATTTAAGTTATCTGTCAGCAAATTTTAGTTGGTTCATGCTTATCAAACTCAATCCATTTAAATCTTGATATCTATTTCTCGTTTATATATATATATATATATATACATATTTATATATATATATATATATATAAGTAAAAAAAAGTAAAGTTGGCGACCATAGTCGAGGGTAACCCGAAGGCTCCCTTTTCGATAGCTACTACACCAATGAGTAGGGGAGGGCGCTACTCCTTTCCTGGATTGCCTTTACCCTTGATCCGTACCTTATAATGCTGAGTGCTAAGCAAGGAAGCATCAAGTACCATTTTTTGAGTCTTTGGTATGACTCGACCTGGGATTGAACCCAGGTCTCCCGGGCCATTGGCGAACACTCTAACCCCTAGGCCAATGTCCGGTCAAATATATATATATATATATATATATATATATATATATATAACTCTAATATTCGAATTTGAGTTAATCTACAGATTACCTAGGAATAGCCAACATTAACTATATCGCTTATTTAATGTTAAAAAATTAAGATATTTTGTATATTTCAAGTAATTAATGTATAAATTGAATTGTCAATGTTTAAATGCATAAAAACAGTGTAATAAATTTTGAATTTTATCTTAAAAGGTCACAAAGCACAATACATAAAATCCTAATATATGACTTAACAATTTGAAATATAGTTATAATTAGAAAACTGATGCAATCAAACATATATATGTGTATGAATGTGTGTGTATGTGTAAATGATTAAGTTTATTTTTATAGATATAGCCTCTCTTTTCATATTTGGTCTTCAAATCATCTAAGCATCAAAATCTACTATACCTATATAATCATTTTACTCCTTGTGAGAAAACACCAGCTTTAGCTGACGGTCTTTCAAGGGAGTCTGAGTGACAGCAAGTCTCCTTAGGTCTACTGAACTTTTCTCAGTATTCTTGCCGATCTTAACAATTCTGCAGTTTGGATGGTCTCGATTCGTCATCCAATTTCCAACTCTTCCAGTCACCTTCTAAGCCTTTAGAGACTGTTTCAAGTGCTCTAATCACAATTACCGTCACCCTCATGTTTCACAGCTTTCTCACTTCTTTGGCAAAGTATAAGCACTTGTCACTTTTTTGTTTTCTTTGATTTTTCACTCTCTAGGTCGCTGGAACGGCAAAATCCACTATACAGCATATATATATATTTTTGTTATCATTCGGTCTGGTTTCCTGGCCGGGATTAGGTGATTCGCTTTTATCTAAAAATCCCTGAGAATGTTATACGTCTCATTCTCTAAGATGGATTCTAGTTTTTGCATATATCATTTGGTAGTATGGTCAAATTTTAATCTCTAGCACAATTCCTAGTTAAACACCTTCTCCACTCACTCAGGCCTAGCATTGTACTTCTTTAGTGTTAATTTGCTACATTTGCTTTCAATATGATCAATTATTTCATCTTGTTATGGGGATATATCCTACCATACCCCAAAGATGGACTTATCCAACCTAAACATATTCTCCGAGCTAGCTCGCTCGGGGAAAACAACTTCTCGTTTCTTACGAGACATTTGACAGACAGACTGCAAGCCGAGAACGGCTAGTACTTCTTTTGTATGACTTCCTTTTTTCTGCAAATACAATAGCGTTTACCTATCACCCATTGTTTGAGTTGTTCTTCCACCGGTCTTATCTGAAGACCACAACACACCTTTATCAACACATAAGGTACATTTGCTATTGTTTTGTGCATTATCAATTTTGGCTTTGATACAATTGGTCCTTATGGCGTTGTTTTGTAGTGATATTTGTAGAGATTCATTTACTCCCTTATGGTTTCCATTTCCCATCCATGTACAGGTCTTCACGTGAGATTTTTCTAATTTGCTGATTGAAATATAGTTGTATTTTTCTTCCCATTTCTTTCTCCTAGTTTTTGTTGTTGTTCAGGTTGTCTTTACGTTGTCAGTGCTGTTACAGGCCGCTGTAATTATTCTTTTTTGCTCTTTTTAATATAGTTCTTCAGCCCTCTTATTGATGCATCCACACAATCTTCAATGTTGGTGCGTCCTCTTCCTCCAACAGTTTTTGACACATATGATCTATTATTAAACTATTATTATTGCTAGAATTATCATGTTAGTTCTATGCGTGTTTTTCACTGGAGTCTGAGTGAGAGCATGTCTACTCAGGTCTTCAGGACGCTTCTGAGTATTGTAGCAAATCCTAACACTGTTGTGGTCAGAATAGTCACGATTCTTCCTCTGATTTCTAATTCCTCTAGTACCTTTTCCAAGTCTTTAATTGCCCAGTAGGCTGGATATGACACTAAACAATCTGATGGTGAGGTTCCAGCAATGCTGGAGCTTTGGGGAATGCCGAGTAACCCTTCATTACCATCACTCCCAGGTCCACTCTGGCCCGGAGTGGTAGCACCTGATAGGGTTAAATAGAACTAACAGCATACTTATGCTAAAATGAATTGTTTGAGTAAACTGAATAGCTTGAAATAGAAATATTTTTCACAATTAAACCATACTTACATTTAAACTGCGTGCTTATGCTTAACTGAATTATTTCAAATACAACTGTTTTTCGACATTAAAACTGTATTTACACTTAACTGAATTGTTACATATAACTGCTTGAATACTTTGAAATAGAAATGTTTTTGACAATTAAACTGTGTACTTATGCTAAACTAAAGTGTTTTCAACAGAACAGATTATTTACATAAAAATGGATTTGGCGTTAAATAACCTACAAAGGTTGATATGCCATAAAACCCAACAAACCAAACCAAACGAAGTCTTTAAATACTGTGCCCAAACTAAAATTGTAATCACGGTCACCGTCAATGATTTTAAAAACCTGGAACGGAGATATGTGGAACTGGAGATCAGAGGAAGAATTGAGACTATATAGACACAGAACATCGAGTAAAAATTATAATTGAGATACAAAATAACTCAATTCATGCAAGAAAATCAGCCCTCGTTTTAATTAGCAAGATGAAAAGAACTGGACATTTAGAGAATTTTACCATTCCAGTAGACCACAGAGTTAAATAAACGCAACAAACAACTAGACATTGTTCGAGAGCTGAAAAAGTTGTTTAACATGATATTCACACCAATAGAAATCGTAGTTACAGCCATTAAAAAAACTGGAAAAGAGACAAGATGAACTGGAGATAAGAGGAAGAATAAACCACTGCATTACTAAAATCGGCTTGAATATTAAGAAGAACCACGGAAAACTGAGGAGATTGGCGGTCATACAGATTTCAGCGAAAGTAAACATCAATTAGAGCTTTGGGGAAAAACTCGCATGGAATGAAATAATAATGATGAATATATAGAGTTCATTATCATCATCATAATCATCATCATCATTATCATGTAGTGCTGCTAGCACGGATATCCCTGACCCTCTCTCGCCACTTTTCCCTATCGTTCATTGCCTCTGTCAAGTCTTCAGGGCTACATCCCATATCCTCAAATAGCTGCTGTATATATGTTCGAGCAGGTCGTCCTGCTTTTACTCGGCCATATGTGGGGGTCCATAGGAGTGCATCACTTATGAGCTCGTATCTTCTTCTCCAGCAGTGTCCTGCGTGTCTGGTTTTTCTAACTTGTATAGTTTTCGTGATGGGAGGCAAGTGGCCCTATAGTTGGTGCTTTTTTAGGTGTTGCCGCCAGGACTTGTTCAATATTGCTCGCAACATTCTTGTGTAATTGACATCTAGCTTCTTCTACGCCCGTTTTGTTAGCGTCCAAATGGTGCATCCATACAGCAGTATCGACACGACCGCTGCCTGGAAGAAACTGCGTTTAATTTTATCAGTCAGGTCTGATTTCCATATGATCGATAGCTTATCGATAGCTGTCCATGCCTTCGTTAGCCGCGTGTCGATGTCTTTTTCAGTTGAATAGACACTGCTTCCTAGGTAGGTGAATTTGTCTACCAGTTTCAGAGAGGTTCCCTCTAGTGTGGAAATGTCGCTTGCTTGATTAAAGCACATATATTCCGTTTTGTGCGCATTGACATGGAAGCCAATGCCGAACGAAAAAACTACAAAATCAAAATGGCATTCCGATTTTTTTTTTTACTTCAATGACACTGTAGTTCTTCGTTCCATTGTTTTTAATTAAATTACTTTTATTAATCTTATCATAAAATTAAATTATTGATTTTGCCGGTGTTATTGATAACAGTTGGCGTACAGCGTTAGCTCAATTTAACAGTAAGTTTGTTGAACATATCCTACAGGTATTTGTCACGCAGCCCACCAAACCACCAAACGAGTGAGTATCGTACAAGGCCGAGTTTTAGGTGGGTCCAGGCGCAGGGCCGTAACCCAGACACGCCTGGCGAGCACAGAAATGTCTCGGGCCCAATCGACATTTCTTTAAAAAGGAATGCTTCTGATGCCAGGAGAAAAACCTAGCCCCTCCAAGGAGGGTTAGAGTCTGGAAGAACAGCCCTCTGAGGCTCTAGGATTGGGTCATTCTCGCCTGCAGAACGCTACTACTGGGCTTACCCAGCGATCGTGTCAAGCAGTCTCGACCGATCGTGACCCACGCTCCACAACCGATCCCAAACCAACCACTTACCCAAAACGGCCAACCAGAAAAAGTAAATAGAAGAAGGGTACTTGAACATCTCATACAATTCGTTAGAGAGTGAAAAATGTTTATTTATTATTTTGAAAAGTCACTTCCCAGTTTAATTTTAACTACCATATTTATGGGTGGCACGAACCATAAAATATTAATCTCTTTATTCTTTTCCTATTTTTCTCTCACCAGATTTAGTTTGTTCATCTTTTGAATAGTGTACATAGTTGGGGTTCCATACTCAATTATTTAAGAGCTTGTTTCATATTCTTCTTTCTTCTAGTTCAAAATGTCAATATTATTATAATTACCAGATAATCTAATCCTTATGATAATGGTGTCGTATTGCCATGATATCAATGATAATGATAATACAGGCGGACTCCGTCGTTTCTGATACGAACGGATTTATTTATTTCTGCCTTCAGACTTTGTTGACAGAAGGAGAGAGATTGTATTCATAAAAGCCTATGGTGACCCCCCCCCATGCACGGTGCATCTTGTAGTATTTAATATCTCAATTTATCTCTGTCGGTCGAGGCCTAAACTGATCTGATCATGGCCGAAAAACTCAACTGCCCGCTTCGACTGTCAAACCTCAACTCTGAACTTTTGAAACTCCTCAAATTCTCTGACTATATCTTCCGGGCATGACGTTATCTATCCTCTTGAGTCACTCCAATTGCTCATCCAGCCCCATTTCCTGTCTGGAAGTTTATTATAACAAATGATGATAGTCATATCCTTTCCGCACGGGTATGTAAATGCTCCATCTAACTACGACACTTGAACCAAGAGACACCGAGTAGTTCAAAGGCTTACCAACAAGGCTTTTATTTTTTTTAAACGAAAGTAGTAACTTCATTCAGTTTTAAAGTACGATATAACATTCAATGACTTTCAATTTGTTTGCATATCTAATCTGGTACAGAGCCTGTTAAAAAGCCAGTTCAATTTTACATGTATTACGTCTCCCTTTCTTAGCGTGCTGTTGTCTAAAATAATAAGACCATCATCTAGCTTTACTCTCTGCATTAAAACGTACATATCAAGGGTAAAGTGGAACAGTTCGGGAAAAGGAGTAGCGTATTCCCCTATACCTCAGTGTAGTAGTTATTGAAAAGGGAGCCTTCGGGTCGCCTTCGACTACGGTCGTCAACTTTACGTTACTTTATTATAGTATTAAAATCATGATGCACTTGCTAATATATCAGAGATATTGAACGAATGGGGACACGAAAATAAATGGCCGCTTGAATGTTAACTATTTGTTTTGCTCCACTTCTTTGCAAATTCTATTGTTTTTTTTCATATATTTCTTCGTTTGTTCCAATAAATCGGTGTCAGAGTTTGCCTGAAGATTCTTTTGGTGAAACAGGGCAGTGCGATTCTGTTATTTATTCAGCCCTCTAATCGGCTCTTTGAACGTCTTGAACACTCTTTTCAATATTTGTTTTTTATGACACTTTTGATTTTTTTTTGTTTTTTTAAGTCATTTTTGTATCATGACTGCTTCAATTTTTTTGCGACGAGTTATGTTCACTTTTCATTATATAAGTGTGTGTGTGTGTGTGTGTGTGTGTGTGTGTGTGTGTGTGTGTGTGTATGTGTGTGTGTGTGTGTGTGTGTGCTTTGTTGATAGCGCAGCTGTGGTTTTCTCTGCACCATGTGCATAAAATAATATCCATCACAGACTTCTTGTAACGACGGGTTGGAAAGGGTTAATTATTAGTCTGATTCACGATGTGCATTCTGAAGAACTACGTCACAATATGAATAAATATGCTACCTCAACTTTTTTGGAAATGGGATGAGAAAAAGAATATTCTCTCAACAGACAAGAATGAAGGGGCATTTCGTTAAACTTACCTGCCTGTATCAATAATGACGTAAATCACACTCTATTAAAGGAATCAAGTGATGAAAGTACTACTCTCCCAAGAATTTCGTTTAATTTTTTTAGTTGTTTGCTATTATTTTGATTCCATTTGTTTATTTTTATCTTTATTTCAGAACGTTTGTTGTTTTGAATTTAATAGGAAAGATTGTTGGATTGACTCTTTAACTGAAACTACTTATATACTTTTTTACACCTATGGAAACATCCCTACCAATATATATGTATATATATATATATATATATATATATATATATATATATATATAGTGATAACCAACGAATAGATTTAAAAGGTTTTTGTAAATTAAAAAAAGTGCTTAAATGGTAACCAGCAGAGCAGGATAAACCGAAGCAAAAATTAAAATATCACTGCTTTTTGATATTGGTCTCAAAACTAACTGTTCTCCGTAAGAACTTAGATACAATCATAAGATGAAACTCAAGAATAACTGGACAAAGATTTGTATATATATATATATATATATATATATATATATATATACTAGCAGTAACCGGCCACGCGTTGCTGTTGCTCAGTTTGTTTAAATGGGGGAAAAAAAATGAAAATGCATGTTTCTAAGATGTTTAATTTTCCAATACTTGTGGATACACAATATATTTGGTAGTTCCATTTTCTGTGTAGATAAAGAGATTGTCTGGAATGCCAATTCTGGAACAGGCAACATATAATTGTCCACGTGAGAAGCAATCAGTGTGTAAATATAAGCCAAACAATTCTAAAGATTGTCCCTGTGCTTTGTTGATCGGGAATTGCAATCTCTTAACATGAAATGACATATCTGTTGAAATCATAGGAATTCGCGGTAGAGGACATATTCAACTTTGAAAGGCCCTGTCAAAATTTTTGCTTCTATGATGTTGGTCATTAATTTTTTTACTGAAAGACGTGTGCCATTACAAAGCTTGGGCTGGTTAATATTTCGCAAAATGATAAAATATTTATTAAACAACAAAATAAATGGGATATCAATAATGAAGAAAAAATTTAAGAATAAGTTTTTAGAATAAAACGAAATTTACTTACAACTAGACGAACGAAATATGGTTTAAAGTTTATTAACGAAAGAAAACTTTTTAAGGAATGTCTTTTTTTGAAGTTAAACAACAAAAAATAAAATATTTAGTAAACAATTCGTTACTACTGAACCGACGAAATATGGTTTAAAGTTTAGTGTCTTATCGATAATAATAATAATAAAACGAAAGAAAACTTTTTAAGGAATGTCTTTCTTTGAAGTTTTGAAGTTAAAAAAATAAAATATTTTGTAAACAATTCGTTACTACTGAACAAACGAAAAATGGTTTAAGAAAGAAAACCTTTTAATGGATGTCTTTCGTTGAAGTTAAACCAAAAAAAGGAAATTTTGGAAACAATTCGTTAGAATAAAAAAAAATTACTTACTACTGAACCAATGAAATATGGTTTTACAAACGTGATAAAGCAGAAAATAAAATCACGTGTAAAATTCTTGGAAAAGGGAAGTAATATTTACCATCATAATTCGAGCTAGACTTTTCTCGGAGAAAAACGACTTATTAAATATTTTTTTTTATTATAGTTATATTTTTAGATAATAAGTATATAAAAACACTCCTGAATTCGAATAAAATACTCTCAGAAAATGTTAAGCCAATTAGTGGTATAAAACTGGAGATTATCGGTTAGTAACAAACATTTACATTTATATATATATATATATATATATATATATATATATATATATATATATATTTATATAATTTTCAGAATGTGATAGCCATGCATAGAATGATCTCGTCGCTCTTCTAAAGTGCTTATTAAAAGATTCACAAACCGATTCAAATCATTTACTTAATAACTTGACTTTCCCTAAAAAACGACGTATCTACGTATACCATAAAATAGGTAATCCTACATAATGCAAACCGAATTATTCCTTGAGCTGATGTGATAGCTACTTTGAACGAAGGAAATTACCGGTTACGAAATTATGTGTTGAAATATTTAGATTATTTATCTTCAGTTTAAATAATGTACAATAAACAGCCCGTCTTGTTCATTTTTGTTTGAACTTGATAGAAATAGTACAGATACGATAGCCGTCATCAGAAAAATTTTTACTATTTCCTAAATTTAGAAAATGTTTTAGCTCATAATTTGATGATATTTAACAATAAAGCAAGCGGAGACGTTTCCATTTTTTACACTCTCGTGAATAGATCTTTAATAGTATATTATATTGATTAGTGAAAAGAATATTACAGACACATAAAACACTACAATAACAGTTTACTCTAAATGATAGCTATTCAAAATAAGCCTCATTGCTTGGAAGCTTTTTTTGGGGCGGAAAGATTGCTAGAAAACGGAAATTAGACCTGGAGACCTGAGGTGACTTGCTGCACTCACTAAATACTTTCAAATTTCAGTCAATGACCATTAGCTAACGCTGGTGTGAAAAACTCGCAAGGAATAATAATAATAATAATAATAATAATAATAATAATAATAATAATAATAATAAATACGACCAATCACATAATAAGCGAATGCAGCAAATTAGCTCAGAAAGAGTATAAAACTAAACACGATTGGATAGGCAAAGTGATCTACTTGAAATTGTGCAAGAAATTTAAATTAGACTATACGAACAAATGGTTTATGCACAACCCAGCATCTGTCCTGGTGAATGCACACACAAATTCCTCTGGGAATAAATAAACTAGTCATGGTTAATTTGGAGACACTTGTGTGCGATATGGGCTGATGCCTCAGTTGTTGCGTTTCAGCTCTGCAATCTGTGGTCGCTGGTTTGATCTCCAGTGGGGGAGATCAAGGTATACACTGTCCAGTGTTTCTGTATGTAGTGCATAAGTGTTCGCCGGATCTTCTGGTTATGTTAATTCAATTTACAACATAAAAGTGACATTTATACTCTTGGTACAGTCACCAAAGGATTAATAAAAGAACTAGAGGACTTGGAAATAAAAGGATAAGTGAAGACCATCCAAACTACTACATTATAGAGATCGGACAGAATACTGGAAAAGAGCGCGGAAACTTGCTATGACTCAAACTTCAGTGAAAGACCATCGACTAACGCTGATGTGAAAAACTCTAAAGGAGTAAATAATAATAATAATAATTCAATTGAGAATGATATAGACAGACACTATGGGACAAGAAAAGAAGGATGAAAAGGACTAAACAGCACTGAAGATTGCATGAATGTAACAATTCAGATATTCAAAGAATCGTGTAATTTATTGAACTTAAGCTGAGCTGTAATTGATGGTGAGCCTCCAGGCCTACAACTCGCCATTACTCTCAGATTCACTCTGTCACTGTGTGATTGAAACTTTAGGGACACATCAGTGGGTCAATATATCTACTTGAAAATTATTTGTATTAACTAGCAGTAATTGATAACTGTGCGTAAAGTATTTATATTAAGAATATTTACTTGGAGCTATAAGCCTTCACTAAGGATTATAATTATTACTTGAAAACAAAATATTATTACATCGAAATAATAACTTGAAACTATATGATTGTGTATAGATTATTACAATTAGATAGGAATATTTGAAAGCATACAACTGTGATCATATTATGTATAAGATAAGATTATATGATATCATATAATTGCGCAAATAAATGATTATCGACAAATAAAGAATGTAATCCTAAAACATTGAAAATATAGCTATAATTGTAATCTAACATTAAGAAATGAATCAATTTTTACCATGAAATAAGCCACAGAAGGTTGATGTGTCGTTAAACAAATAAACCAAACCAAACCAGAACTTGAGCGATTATTGATTTCTTCAGGATTTTTTATAAGTAAATTGTGAATTACTGTGACGATTCTTGAAGAGAGAGTAGAAGTGTTTCTTATGGTCTTCTTGGAGTTAACATTCTTTTCCCAAGATTAGTTGTTCTCTACCAAACCTAAAGAGCCCAATCAAAACTGCTATATAGTATGAGTATATAAATACCCAACCCCTTTGTCACGGGAAGTATGTGACACAAGGTCAATTTTCAGCAGCAAAAAGACAGTTTCAATTCAGAGTTTTACTTCTCCTAGACTGGTTGTCTAACTAAGGCTAATGAACACAGTCTACTATTTACCCAAGGCTGTGGGAAAAAACAGATTGATTCATGCCTTTAAGAAAATTATCGCCCAGGATTTGAACCCGGGTCGCTGATTCAATTTCAAACAAAGGTAACCGTTACGATTAGCGTGTGTCTATTAACAGTGCAAATTAATAAAGCTGATAGGGGTATGCCCAAATCCTATATCACTTTAATCTCGGAGTTGCCTGTGGTGTAATGGTTATCATCGTTGGAATGGACACGGTGAACTGGGTTCAAACATTAAATAAGGCTGTTTGTATTTCACATAGCACTAAAATCTTTGGGATAAGTATGAATCCAATTATGTATTCTTCCTCCAGCTATGGATGAATGGTTGAGCAGACTATATAGCACTCGGTCTAGGAGAAGGAAAATTCAGAACGTAAACCTGTTAAATTCCCCTGAAAAATGACGCTGTATCGCATCCTGCTCAACAGTGGTTGAAAAATGTGTATATTTACCCACCCACATATGGGTAAATGGGATATGACACAAGCGGAGCTTAACAGGTTTGAATTCAGAGTTCTCTTTCTCCTACACTAGTTGCCCTCACCAAGGCTGAAGAACCTAGTCTGCCTTACTATTTACCCATAGCTGGAGGGAGAATAATTAGATTCATACCTTTCCCAAGGGTATTAGTGCTATGTGAAATGCAATCAATCTCGTCTAAGATTTGAACTCGTGTTGCTGTGTCCATTTCCTACGACGATAACCATTACACCACGAGCACCACGGTTGATAAATATATATATATATATATATATATATAGTAGAGTTGGGGACCGTAGTCGAGGGCGACCAGAAGGCTCCCTTTTCAATAGCTACTACACCAAAGTGTTGGGAAGGGCGCTACTCCTTTTCCTGGCTTGCTCCACTTTACCCTTGATACGTACCTTATATTGCTGAGTGTTAAGCAAGAAGGTAAGGTATG
>CAUZXS010001857.1:80000-87500 GCA_963585895.1 Sepioteuthis lessoniana
TGGTTTGAAATAGAAATGTTTAATTGTATGAAAATGATTTTGGCATTAAATAAACTACTAAGTTTGATATGCCATAAAACCCAAATAAACAAACTCATTGGGCGGGGAGGGTCTTACCTCTCTGCAGCGGTGCAGTCTGCATATTCTATAACCCCGGCCTACTGGGCTGCTTATTTTATAAGTTAATGATTTTCTTACATATACTTAAATTGCAAAGATATACAGAAAAAATTATATTGGTTTTGCAGATTTAATGTATATATTATATTGATATCCAGCTAATTACATTATGAAGTGTATTCAAAAGTATGCATTAATAAGAATAAAAATAACAATCAAGACGTGCTACATGCACCCTCTCTCTCTCTCTCTCTCTCTCTCTCTCTCTCTCTCTCTCTCTCTCTCTCTTCTCCTCCTCTTCTTCTTCTCTATCACTTATCACACTTTGTAAGTCTTCTAGATGGCACCCAGTGTCTGCACAGAGATAATGAATCACATTTTTACTATTCGGCCAACATTAGTAAGTCCATAGAAGAACGTTGCTATTGAGTTCATCCTTTCTTTTTCAGCAATGAATAGTAGGATGGCAGGTAAGTGACTGTACAACTGCTACTTTTTTGGATGCTACTTTCAGTATTAATTCAATACAACACGAAGTATTCTCGTGTACTTCACATCTATCTTTTTCTCCAGGCGTTTTGTTAATGTCCAGATGGCGCAACTGTTCAATAGTACTGACACAGTTGCAGTTTGGAAGAAATCATGATTTATATCATCAGAGAAATCAGATTTCTATGAGAGTGGTAACCTGTCAAAAGCAATCCTTGCTTTACCTATGCGTATGTTGATTTTTTTGGCATCTTGATTAGAACACATGAACTCTGTTTTATCTGAGTTCATATTGATATAGATTTTTCTTGCGGTAAACTCCAGGTTATTCAACGGATATTCGGTTTAATAACAAAAACAAAATGAAATAGCTCTGGATAAATAATTCAATAATATCAAACATTTAACTTTATTGATATATCCAAATAGACTTTATAGCAACAAACATTTTTGTTTCAAACGTTTGTTGAAGAGGAGAAAGTGATGATGGATGCATGGATGTATAAACTGATATTCTAATTCCGTGCGTGAATTCTTCTATCATTTCGTTCATGTAATGAACACGCTGATTGTTCAGTTATTCATTCCATATCAACATTGTAATCTTCTAACTCATTGTACAAGAGTGACACTTGCCAAATTTCAACTCAAAAACTACGTACGTTCTAAATGTCAACTACAAGGCCATATTTGATCAACTTTGATATATAACTAACGTCCGGAGTCTGAGATAGATAGATAGATAGATAGATAGATAGATCAAACATATTCACGTGAACTAGGACAAGGTGTTCTTAGACGAAGTTGATTGACTAATATGAAGGTAGCTACCGATATGTTATTATAAATAGTCAATCTGCTACTTTGCTTTTTGTCGTGCAGCGAAAATGTTTTTAGTTTTTGCTCTCAACTACATAGGTGCGATACCATCAGGTGCCATACCATCGACCACAATCTTAATAAATGCCACTTGCTGCCACATTTCATTCTGATTGTCATCACATCTCCCTCCCTCATTCCACCTTTTCCAGCTTTCTCTGCTAAACTCCAAGTCTCACATCACCATCTAATCCTTGCCACCTTTCCCAAAACCCCAACTTTTATAACAGCCGCAATATAAAATCTATGACACCGTCTATTTTGACATAGGTTTTATCAGCGGGTTCTTTCGTTTTATTTCGCCCCCAAAAGTTTCCACCTGTGAGCTTCTGCTTTTTCAAAGAGTGAAATAGCGATAATGTTTGTCATCTGAGTTGGCTCGCCTTTTCCTTTAGTTATTCTTGTTGTCAGTGTTGTTCACACTGACTTTTAAGCATCTGCTCCGTCATACTTGAAGAATTTGAATGTCTCAGAGTGTAACACTCGGGGGACAGTGTCAAAGATGTAAGGCATCAGAAAGAAGGGAAGTAAAAATATGTCAACTCATAATGAAATATGCTTTTCCATTTGTGGAGCTTTGAAAAGATATCATAAGCAATTGTTTATGTTTCAACAAATAAGATCAGTTCTTTCTTATACTATGTTTACTTCTTCAACTTCTTTTTCATGTTTTGCATTTTTCTTTGCTTTTCTTTTCATATTTTCTCTCAATCAGTCAGCAACTATCTCTATATTTACTCACTGTGACTATCTCTCTCTCAATGTGTGTTTCTATCTTTCTAGGTCTCCCTCTGACCGTCTGTCTCGCTCTCTCTCTCCGTATATATATATATATATATATATGGAGAGAGAGAGAGGGGGGGATATACATATGTATGTATTCAGAGAGTTATTGAAACGATGCGAAGATAGATAAATAGAAGGTTTGTTAGAAACAATTCGAAGATTGAAAGAATTCCAGAAACAATGAATATATATATATATATATATATATATATATATTATATATACATGCATATATATATATATATATATATGTGTGTGCGTGTGTGTATGTGTGTGTGTGTGTGTGTGTGTGTGTGTATTCATTATTTCTATTTCTGCATATATGTATATGTATATATACATATAATATGTGTTTTAATCTCTTATCTTTTTCTCACTATTTCTTTCTCTCTCTCTCTCTCCACACACACACATTATATATACATATATATATATATATATATATATATATATGCTCAATGCTTCCTTCTGTCAATATATCTATCTATCCATCTATCTACTCATTTTTGCAATCAATCCATTTGTGTTCCATAATAGTTTTTTCTGTCTTACTCTTTTGACTCACTGCATAATTCTTTCAGATGTGTTTTCTTTTTTCTGATATTCTCTTTCTCTCTCTCTCTCTCTATATTATATATATAATATATTATATATATATATATATATATATATATATATATATATATTGTCATCCACAGACAGACCGTTTCGTTTTATCAAAACTCATCAGTGTGGCTAGAAACGCATGACGCTTCAAGCTGTGATTGAAACCCGCCCAACTTTACGGTAGATTTAATATCACACCGCTCAGCAACCTGTCAACATACGTTAACTTGGGAATTATAAGTCATTATGTAGTAGCTTTCTCTTGTTTACATTTTACCTTACCGGATACCAGAGTGCTCAATTCACACGAAGAGCTTTGCATTACGCGAGTGGTAGACGTTAATTCCTTCAAAAATTCAAGAATTACTCGATTTAAACCAGAGACTGGTATAAAACTGTTTGGCCTTCTTAAAATCTTACATCAGCCAATAAATAGAAATTGTTTAACCAGAACTGACTATTTGTCTGGGGATCAATGACAGTATACAAAACTGATTTCAGTATCTACACTATTTATCTAACATTCACCATTATCACAGCCCATAGAAGTGAAGCATTCAAATTACCACGAAAAATTTATCAAACCGTATCCTTTCTATCATAGCATTTAACAATACACTCTTTTTCATAAGCACATATAATCAAGATTGCTTGATTATCCTCAAAATGCACCCTATATTGAGGGATATATTTCTAGAACTGGATATACAAGAATTACTTATCTTTGAAAATGAAAAACTTTGCTCCAAACAATATGATGGCAAATCAGAATGGATTTTAGAAGAAAGAACTGCATTCTTTGATTCCTCTTTCTGCAACGATAACCAAAGCACTACGTGAGCCTCTTCCTGAATATATATATATATATATATATATATATATATATAATATATATATATATAATGAAGTTAGCTTAAACGAAAAACTCTTTTTCTAAGACGTACTCAGTAAGAGGGAGCCTTCGGGTTGCCCTCGATAACGGTTACCACATTTACTTTACTTATATATATAAATATATTTATTCATAGATAAACAGGATGTAACTCTTTTTAAACGAATAACAACTCATTTCTTTATACACAGTTAAAGGGTTTAAAGTATTATTTGACGCAAATAATTCTTTTTGTTATTCATCATTTGTTTACACACAGTCATATGGTTTCAAGTATTGCTATTTCACACCAATAATTCTATTTATAAAAATCGTTTGTTCGCACACATTCAAATAGTTTCAAGTATTGCTACTTGACTAATAATTCTATTTAGTATTCATCATTTGTTTGCTCATCGTTGAATAATTTCATGTTTTGCTATTTAATACTTATAATTCTATTATATATTCATCATTTATTTGCACACATTTAGATGGTTTCAAGTGTTGCCATTTAACATTAGCGATTCTATTTATCAAGTATTCCTGTCTAATTCGAACAATATACACACAACTGAATAATTTCAAATGACTAATAATAATATCTTTGTAAATAATTGAACAGTTCTATTTGATCCGAAGTAGTTGTACCTATTAGGATCTTGCCCTGTCGGTTGGATCTGTAGAATACACCGACTGCTTCTCTGCAGAGAGGTAAGACCTCTCCCAACGCGTGTCCTAGGTATGACACTAAACAATCTGATGGTGAGGTTTCACTAATGCTGGTGATTCGGGGAACGCGGGGTAACCTTTCATTAGCCATCGCCCCCTGGTCAATTATTGCCTGGAGTGGTAAAACCAGATAGGGTCCTATCTATGGGTCAAATAGTACTAAATCCTATGCTTATGCTAAACTGAATTGTTTAAAATGGATCTGTTTTTGACATATAAACTGAACTAACGCTAAACTGAATAGTTTAAAATAGAACTGTTTTGACATTTAACTGTGAGTAAACAAACACTATACTTATACTAAACTGAATTGTTTGAATTAGAACTGTTTAACACAACTGAATAGCTTGAAATAAAAATGTTTTTGATAATTGAACTGTGAACGCATGCTAAACTGAAATGTTTGAAATAAAACTGTTTATGTATAAAAATGGATTTGGCATTAAATAACCTACAAATGTTGATATGCCATAAAACTCAAACAAACAAACAAACAAGCAAACTATTTGGATCTCTTCAATGAGTCTAATAGATCTGTTTAAAACATAATTTCTATTTGATAAGACAGGGTGCAAAAAATGCAACTTTAGAAACAGTTACACCAAAAAAGTAAATATGAACGTAAAATGAACGCGATTCTCTAACCTCAAGGCATAAAATAACCCTACCTGGATTGAATGGTCATTAGAATAAATCAATCAATATATAATAGACACAGACATTTCCCTAAGAGATTCATATTCACAAAGTTATATTTTATTAGATTTAACAGAAATAAAATAAGTTTTGAAACATTAAATTTTAAGAGTCCTTTATAAACACACAAACGTAAAGGGGGATTAATAAATGCAAGTACATTTCAAAATTGAATTATACTTTACAGATTTTCGTATGAGCTTAAAGGAAGCTTAAGAAAAGATAGTTTTATTTTTTCAACCATTTACAGAAAGTCTCAATATTTAGACTGCCGTCTCTAAGTCAAAATATCATCGCTTTATAAAATGTTCAGCTTTGCACATACCTTCTTTCAATTTTGGATGATAAAATCTTTAAAAAAAATCAAAGCTTCGTTCCCAGTACTTTTTATCATACCTATGTGATTATATAGATATACATAATTGTAAAAAAAACTCGACCAACCGTCATAAGTCTATTGTAAACTTTTTCAGCCGGCGATTTATAAAAGCAGCTAACCTCTTCGGATAGCCATTACACATTGGAGAGAGAAAACTTTATAAGAATATTCTTCAATGGATTTTTTCTCGTTTAGGAAGAAAGAAAGAAAGAAAGAAAGAAAGAAAGAAAGAAAGAAGAGGGGAGATATGGTCTAGAAGTTTGTATCAAAACTGGATATACAGTCATCGTCTGTTGCCATGTATCCTGATATATCTAAAATTTCTAACATGGCTCACAGAACCTTCAGCAGCTAAATTCTTGATTAACCTATTTCATTCTAAGAAAAAATCTGTCTATTTATTCATTTATTGAAAATAGGCGGTGATAACATCAAACTTATTCAAGTAAAAACATTTTAATATGAAATTTAGTCTTTATTTAATTTCCTTATATTTATATAGACTGTCATTCTAATTGCCCGCCAAAATCATTTATATCATTATAATAATTAATCATTAATAGTTATATCACAAATAATATAATATAACTTACATTACTATTATTATTGTTATTTTGTTTTACAGCTATCATATTACAAACATTATCCACGATAAAATTTTAACCTTTCATTTTATCCAACAATTATTATCACAATCAATTTTTATATTATCAGCATTCTCATATGAGTTTAAATCTATTTGTATGGTGGCTTATAATAATCAGCTATTAACAGAATGAACAAGAATTTTTAACACGTATTTAAAAAATGACAAGAAAGTACAAAAACCAACCGACAAAGCAGGATAAAGCCGAAAGAAAGTGTACTTCATTCAATCCTCTTTGGCTGTACCCTTATTACCAGTTTCAGGGAATCTTTTTGAATAAAAAAAATTGCAATCTTTAGATGAGGGCTTACTCAGTCTCTTTCTATATATCTATGTATACATATATATCAAAATCCCATCAATGTATATATATTATTAAAATGAATTATATAGTATACTCTATTCCTAAATAAACAGTAATCAATATCAGTGATAGAGCATATATATAAATTATACTAGCGTACACAAAAAGTGAACCACGTTTAGTGGCTTAGTATCGAGCCTATCCGATTGTCCGATGATTATAAAAGCAAGCCTCTGACAGTCATCACCAGCCATTATATATATATATATATATATATATATATATATATATATATATATATATATATTTCATTTTTTTATTTTCTCTTTCTAATGAGGGTTTTAACTATTTTTTTTTCAATGTTACTGAAATCTATGACTAAATTTCCTTTACAACTTACTTATATTTGTTTCTTATCTGCAATCAAACTTGAGGCAATACAGAGAAACAAGAAGCCACAAGTTAGGGATAACGATTTATTACTTTTGGAGCAGTTTGGAAAGAGAAAGGATAACAAATATATCTAAAGAGAACGAAAAGAAAAAAGGAAAATTTGCTTGAGAACGAGTCTGAAAAGAAAGGGGAAGAAGGGGAAAAGACAGATCACATATATATATATATATATAAATATATATATATATATATATATATATATATATATATATATATATATATATATATAAAATATTACATTTAAAATATATATGAAATATATAATATGTATTAACTGATAAATTCATATATAAGATATAATATTCGTATAAAATATATATTTAAAATGTATATTTAAAATATTATATATAAATATATATTTTTATTATATACATGTTAAATATATATTATATATATATAAAATATACATTTTTATAAATTATATATATATACATATATATATGCATGTATGTATATTTAACATGCATATTTTTAAATATATATTTCAACGACCTTCCAATTTTTTGTTTCTTTCCTTTTAAAATATACATATATATATA
>CAUZXS010001857.1:92500-122500 GCA_963585895.1 Sepioteuthis lessoniana
ACGAGGAAAAGCGCAGTGGATTGTTGCCAGACATAGGTTTTTCCAGGAACTATCTTTTCTATCCCAAACCTCTCTAAATCCTCTAGGCGCTTGATGTAGGCTTCTATATTGAGTCGAAGACAATGTAGGGAGGTAAATAGAGGTATACCGTCTCCATCGCTAATGACAACCCTATAGATATAATGATGTGGATAGGGTGCTTGGTTTTCATCGATATGATTATGAATCTTCAGATTGATAACCAAACACTGTGAAATCTTCGTATTGGGTTTCCTGGTAAATGCCATACCAATACAGCATTCCATTTCTAAATTTCTGGGGGACTGAATTGTGTCATGGTGCCCAACTAACTTTAGTCTTCTTCACAGTAGACAAAATCTCAAACAATTAAAATGCATGCGCAAAATTAATTATCTAAAATGACGTCAATTTATCCATCGCACGCTGTATAAAGTGTTATGATAGATAAATGCAAAAATGAGTGTGTTTCAAAACAAATATATATATATATATATATATATATATATATATATATATATATATATATATATAGAGAGAGAGAGAGAGAGAGATACACAAGACTAGGTTGAAAATATCATTAGTAAAAAATAACTTTTTGCATTCTTTTCAAAATAAGTTGTTCTTAGATTATTTCTAATAGAAGCAGCTTGTTTACAATATTTTTCGTATTATTAAAATGTTTCCTACCATTGAAAGTCGACAATTTTTGAAGAAGTATTTTAGCATTGCAGATGTTGTCATTTTGACGCTTGCCTCAACCGTAACTACTTGTAACTTCTGCCCTTCTAATGAGTGTGAAAACATGAAACTCAGAGTTACGGGTGAGTAGCATTGGGCTCTATTTATGATACAGGTTTTCAAACTAGTTCTGCTGCTTTGGCATAGAATCCTTTTTACATTCAAGTTGTTTTTCTTAACTATATATATATATATATATATATATATATATATATATATATATATATATATATATATACGTTTGCAGGTGTGTGTGTTTGTAGCTATGTAGATGTGAGTGTATATGCTATGTGAATAAAAGATATAAACTAAAAATGAATGCCTAATTGTTGAAATTAATCATTTATTCGTTTAAGATTCGTATATGCAAGTTCATCAAATACCACGAAGTCTTTAAAAAAAATCAAATTCGTAATATCTTTTGGATTTGTATAAGCAGCACTTATAATACAAATTCATTGTTTATATCAAAAACTTAGTTTTCATTTTGTGGTCATATATTTTAACTACATTGTCTCATATATATATATATATATATGCGCGCGCGCGCGCGTGTGTGTGTGTGTGTGTGTGTGTGTGTGCGCGTGTCGTTTAATATGCGTGCAAAACTGAATCAACTTTTATGCAACATGTATATTTTTGGAAAAAATATTAATGGATTTTTTCTCAAATTATACCTGATAATTTTATGTTCTTGGTTTTATTTTATTTATATTTTTTTATATATATAAACACACACACACACACACACACACACACACACACACACAGACTATATATATATATATATATATATATATATGATTTTGGTTCAGAATTAGTTGATATTTCTGGTTGGAAAGCTATCATTTCTTTTTTGATTTCTAACTCATGAGAACAAAGTGACCCTGCTATATTGGAGAAACTTTACCGTGATAAAACATTACTTGCCCCATAATCGAATTTTTCACTGTCTCTTTTGCATTATTTCCTTAAGTCATGTGAATTGTGATTGTTCTAGGGGTCTTTTTCTTCAAGATTACATACATTTTTGACTGTTTTAAAGGGTTATTCACTTGAACACTTTCACTGAATCTTACTATAAATTTACAATTTTATTATATAGATACCCTTTCAACCAATGTTTCATCGTGGTGAACAGGAATAGTCAATTTGAATGCTAATTCAATTTGTGTTGAGGTTTATGCCGAAAATCTTTTTGTTAGTCTCTTTAATACCTGACAGTAAAAATAGAGGATCACTATTCGACCAGAGGCAATTAATTTTTTGTGAAAAATAACTTGAATATATTTTTTTAGTAGGTTCATTGCAGTCTCGGCAGAAATTTTTGCAAAGCATCTCATGCTGTAAATTTCAACTAGAATACATTGAAGTGCTGCGTAAAACCTGAGGGATATTTTGCTTGCGAGCAACAGAGACATTTTTGGGGGAGCGATCTTTTCCGGTGTCATATCTGTCAACGTTTGTTCATTGTCACTGAAGGGCGTTCATCCGTCCTTGAAACTTTTGCATCAAACAAAAAAATAAGTTTTTTCACCAAATACAACCTTACAATATTTCACCAAATACAAGCTTACTTTAAGCTTTTAGTAGAGCAAATTTTTTATATGTTTTATATCTTTCAAGATTTGAGGTTCATTCTTTAGTCCTTAAAATATGCGATTTCACATCGAAAATAAAATCAGTGAACCCCTAAAATGCAGCCTTATAAAACCGCTTGTAACTCAAAAAGGCCGTCTGCTAACAAATTGCGTACCGAGCAAAGGTTACAATAAACCCTTACACAATATCCAGTTCGTGGGGCCCTCCAGATTGCCGGTAATTTTGGATAATATTTTTTACTGTTAAAACTGCAGTGATTACATGATATTTATTTTCTCAAAAAAAATGCTATTGCCGACTGTGCATCTATTTTTAATGAAAGAATTATATATATTTATATATGTAATTATACATACACACACACACACATATATATATATATATATATATATATATATATATATATATATATATATATATAGATAGATAGATAGATAGATAGATATTTAAATAAAATGAAGATGAGCGTACTATGTAATCTCTGCTTTTAATTGATCTGGCGTATATACGTATAATTCTTTTAAATACCCTGTCCGGCGGCAAAAGCTGCTTGGTAGCGCCAGGAGTGGCAGTACCGCCTTGAGCTACCGAAACTGTGTTATCACCCCTGGTTGGCGGCTGAGGCGGGCAGGGTACCGAACGTGCTTTCACGCGTTGCGTGATGAAAAAAAAATGTATAATGAGTAGAGTGTTTGCCAATAGTTCGGGAGATCGGAGTTCAATCCCAGTTTGAGTCATACCAAAGACTCAAAAAATGGTATTTGATGCCACCTTGCTTAACACTCAGCATTCTAAGGTAAGGATCAAGGGTAAAATGGAGCAATTCCAGGGAATGGAGTAGCGCCTCCTTACACATCGCTGTCATAGCTATTGAAAAGGGAGCCTTCGGGTCACTCTCGGCTCAGGTCACCAACTTTACTTACAAATATTATATAAAATACAAAAAATAGTTGTATTGAAACTTTCCTCATCTAATGAGTAATGATACTGTCAGAGAGGATGAGTAAACATTAATTTATTTCAAATTGTGTCCTGTTCTACAAGCTGATATTAGGCATTTTCTAGAATTATGAAAAAACGTTTTTTAATCATGTATTTATTTATTCAACTATATATTTAATTTATTCAATATTTCACAAAAGAATGTACGATGCGTACGGAGAAACATGTTTTAGTTAAAAAATATTTGCAAACTGCCTTAAACATAGTATCGAAAAGACAGTCAATACGGAGGAAACAAACTGTCTCCAACAGCGGTTAGTAAAAAAGATCAAACAGATAGTCTTCTGAGACATTAAAGGACCTATTACTATTGTTTTCTTTAAAAAAAAAAAAAAAAAAAAAAAAGGTAGAATTCTCAACAGGGCTTCCTATTTCTAACTCTTTAGGCAAAATTTAGTCAATTTATTGACTGACTCTTATATATATATATATATATATATATATATATATATATATATATGTGTGTGTGTGTGTGTGTGTGTGTGTGTGTGTGTGTGTGTGTGAGCGTGCGCGCGTATGTGTATGTTTTTGTTAACATTTGACGAACTGACGGTACTCATGGCGAGTTTTATGAATAACCTTTGGAAAATAATGAATCAATTCTTACCAAGGAAATGAAATCAGGGGACCGTATTCACGGACAGTTTCTTTATTTTAATGGCATACCAACCTTAATGAGTTATTTAAGTCTGAAACTATCCTTGTCGAAGGACAGCGGTGGTAATATTTTATCTATACCTGAGGGGACAAAAGGGTTCATGCCTTTCCCAAAGATTTTAATCCCAAATTGAATATGATGCGTGACTGGAGTTCGAACTTATTTACTACCATGTTGCAGTGCAGTACGTTAGCCACACTGTTCTGTCAAAATACTGTCCAGGTTGAAGCTGAAAATCGAACTTGTTTCAGTAGTCCTGATCATGAAGACTAAATTGCTAACCAATGTTCTACGGTGAAAATCCCATAATGGAACATAAGTATTAATATATTAAAAAATATCATCGTCCATCTTTGTAACTGCAATATACTCAAGTAAAGAATAAAATGATTTCCAGTGCAAGTGAATTATGTTGGTTGGTGAGTTGGGCTTCATGTCATACCACCCCTTGTAGGTTATTTAATGCTAAATCGTATTTATACATATATACTGATTATATTTGATTTGTAAACACCTTTTGCAAATAATATTTTTAAATAAGCCTCATTTTTTGCGCACAGTAAAATATTTTCAATTATTGCTAAGTAATTGTAACAAATGGATTTAACATCAGTCATTTGTTTGCATAAAAGTAGATATAATTTGTAAATAATTTTATTTTTAAGTTAAAACTAAATTTTTTTTGCACACAATAATTGCTATTTTTTCTACATAGTTAAATGGTTTCAATTATTGATATATAACTGTAATAAATCTATTTAACATTGATCATTTGTTTGCACCAGTGAAGTGATTACAAGTATTCCTATTTAACACAAATAATTCTATTGAACACAAATTATTCATTTACACACAGTCAAATGGTTCCAAGTATTGCTATGAATCACAAACAATTCAATTAAGCATCAATCATTTGTTGACGCAGTTTAAATGTCAAACAGATCTATTTGACCCATACATGGGACCCTATCAGGTACTTCTACTCCGGTCCAAAGAGGTCCTATGAGTAATTGCAATGAAGTGATACCCGAATTCCCCAAAGTTCTAAGACTGGAGCCTCACCATCAGATTGTTTCCATGCAAGTGAATGATTATTTTCTGGTGACTGCATAATTCCTGACCGTCATCTTTTCATGATCCTCATTCTTGTAATGAAGAAGATAATTATGAAATATGAATTTCAATACTTTACTCTTTCCTAAATAGAAGTATCAATATCATTATAAGAAATGCTAATTAGAATCCTTAACTCCTTCCTAAATATATGCGTCAATATCATCACGGAGTGCGGTTACAAAAGAACCCAAAAGGTTCACGGACCGTCAATTATCTATTAATTTTAGTTTCCGTCGGAAAAAAGATCTCAAGTGAAAATTGTCTCATGAAGATTTTGGGAGACTTACTGGAAGCTCCATTGAAATGTCAGTCTAAATAAACGCTACCAAAAAGACAGGCTTGTTCACATCATTAACTTTGAAGGAATTTCATTTTGGCTCGATATATATCTGTCGGGGTTAATAATTAGATGTATAGATGTATAAATAAACAAAATCTATGATATAAGAAAATGATGTCAATTAATTCATGATATATACGTCATTGCGCCGCGTATTTGTATAAATATTCGTTGTTATAAATCACCGTCATATCTCTGGGATTTTGTTAGTGAATCTATTTGCTTGCTTTTCTTTCTCATCCACAAACACTTTTACCTGACCGCCCCCAATACAAATACGCTTAACACTATTTTTCTGTTTGTTTACGCTTTCTCCTCGCCACACACAACTCTCCTGCCATTTTGCTCTTAAATCGTTTTCCAATTATGGTTCCCTCCTCTCTCCTGCCCAACTTCTAATTACATCTTCACTTCCAGATCGATGAAATAAAACTAACTGACAATTTGCAAAGATTTATTTCTCTATACAACACCCCTCCATAAACCCCAAGACATTTGCATTTTTCCAAGCTTTTTCTTATTCTCTGCTCTCGGATGAATATAACTTCATCTTTTCTACAAATTTCTTCTGCATCTCTCTCTCTCTCTCTCTCTCACACACACACACACACACACACACACACACACCATTTTTTTCATTAAAGATCTTAACATTTTCTATCATTTCTTTGAGATTTCTTTCTTTCTCTTCCTTCACAAGAGTTTTCCTCCATTCCATTATCCCTTGTTCTTAATACTTTCATAGCTTCTTTACTTCCTTCATTTTATATTTAAAGAATTTTTTCTTTAAATTACACTTTTCTCTATCACTTCCTCCAATCCACTTATCTTTCTTTTGTTTTCCTTTTTCTTGTCTTTCACCATTGTCCGGTTTTATACGCCCTTCATTTTGTTTCTCAACAATACTTCTCGGAGGAGTCTTTGTGGTGTAGTGGCTAACGATAAAGTGTAATATCATAGTAAG
Organism: Sepioteuthis lessoniana; assembly: GCA_963585895.1. Taxonomy (NCBI): domain Eukaryota; kingdom Metazoa; phylum Mollusca; class Cephalopoda; order Myopsida; family Loliginidae; genus Sepioteuthis; species Sepioteuthis lessoniana. The sequence goes on from CAUZXS010001857.1 coordinate 98,942, forward strand.
TGTGTTCAAACCCCAGTCGTGCCATTACGTTCACTATCAGACTAATACACATGGAGAAAGTATGGGCCCCCATTTCCTCCCAGCTATGGGTTAAATTGTGCCAAGACTTTTATTCTATAAGGAAAACTTTAGCATTCGATAGCGCACGAAGGTTGATATGATATTAAAGAAAGAAACCAAACCAATACTGATTGTCTCTCTAACAATGTTCATCTCGATAAATCTATTCCATTATCTTCTCTTTTGGGCTCAAAATCTATCTATCCCAACCTGTCGACAGGTCTTTGAATAAGCTGACTGCATCTCCCGCTGAGGATTAAAATCCCCTCCAAAAATGTCGTGTCTTTGGGATGACACTAAACTGCATCTGACGGTAAGTATCCAGTTCTAAAGTCCAAGGGGTTATGGTGTATCCCATCACTGACAATACACCCAGTCGACCATCACCAAGCGTGGTAGTACTTGTTAGGGTAGCATCAATGGGTCAAATAGGTTTGTTTAGAAATTATTCCAATTCAATAGAAATACTTGATATCGTAACTGTATTTATACTAAGAATAGTTATTTGAAGCTTTAATTATTTATTAAAGATTATTATTCGTAACTTGAAACAATATAACTATATACACATACTTCCCTGGCTTATTAGCTGGGCCGTCTGGCATTCGTGCCAGATGGGCTATCCAAGATTAATGTCAGATTCGAGGCCTTATGGACCCAAGCTTTAGATGGGCTACTTTTGGCTGGGCGAGCTAGATTGATCACACCACATAGAACTCGACCACTTTGGTCTAGTTTAAGCTATGTGCAGGCACACGTGCCGGACACACGTAATATATCGAGAGCAGTAGGTTCATCTGGCTCACATTGCACTAAGTTAGCCGATGACCAGCAAAAGTCAGACAGGGCTCGAACCTCGACTTGCGCCCGACCTCCCTCTTCCTAAACCCTCATTATAAAATGACCTTGTGTCATGAACTTGTGTCGAGTCTAATCTGGTGGAAAGCAGAGACAAATAACCCATATAACTGTATTCAAGCAAATGACTAAAATAATAATGAATAAAAATAATTACTTTAAACTTTATAATTAGTTTTAGACATGAATACCTGAACACATAACTGTGTACACATTATTTGTATTTGGTAAGAGTACTTGATATTGTATAACAGAAACAAAAAACTCTTCAGAAAAATTAAAATAGTAAACGAAAATATAAATGTACAACGAAGACTAAAAAATAACCGACGTATTGTCATTTCAGTAGAATCAACCAACTAATATATATATATATATATATATATATATATATATATATATATATATATAATGAATCCATCGGTTATATTACTTGCTTGGTACTTTTTAAACCATATATATTTTTCTGAAACTATGTATGTATATACATATATATATAGAGAGAGAGACAGACAGACACAGATGAAGAAACAGTGAAGCATGAAAAGGAGAGATATGAGTAAATTAATAAATCTGTGACTAAGTGAAAGACAAAGCGAAAAAATATTCCTTCATTTTAGGCTTCCTATTGCAGGTCAGTATTCTCTCTCTCTCTCTCTCTCTCTCTCTCTCTCTCTCTCTCTCTCTCTCTCTCTCTTTCTCTCGGGCAAAATGATCTGACACATCTGATTTAAATCCGTGCGATTTTTTTCTCTGGGGATACCTCAAGTCAAAGGTATACAGTAATCGCCTTCAATCTATTGAACAACTTAAAGATGCAATTCGTCAAGAAATTACTGCCATTCCACATGAAATGACCCACCGAGTTATAGACAACTTTCGTGAACGCCTTCGACAGTGTGTAGACAATAACGGATCCCATTTGACCTATTTAATTTTCAAAACCTAATGAAACAGAATGACATTATATGTACTTTTCGAAAATAAAAACACTTTTTTGTTTCTTTACTTTATTTGTCTTTTATTAAACCTACATATGTGTCAGATCATTTTGCCTGACCCTATATATATATATATATATATAGAGAGAGAGAGAGAGAGAAGCGATTTAAGGACTTTTTGAAAAAAACCTTTGATGCTTGTCACATCGACCATCGCTGATGGTCCATCGTCGATGAGAACCGTGAAACCTGACATCTTACCACAAATCATCTTGTTTCTTCTTTTGAAAAAAAAAACACTTATGACCGCTCTCAAGAACAAAAAAAAAACGTAGGATAATGAACCACAATATTATAACGACAAGCTATGACCAGATATTCTGCTGTGGTCACTGCGACCGTGCCTACCTATTCTGCACAGCCTAATTAATCATAAATCTGCCCGTAATCTGCAGGAACCTGCTTCCTACTCGATTCTCGTTTCATGAAGCCAAACCATGAATATATATATATATATATATATATATATATATATATATATATATATATATATATATATATTCGAGGATTGTTCAATAAAGTGTTTTGGAAAAAGCCAATTATCTTTTATCAGAATATTCGAAAATGTAAAGTCTGTATTGTTTGGAATTAGTGTATAGTAAAAAATATTCTAATCTCTTAAAAATATTTGTTTGGAGGTTTGAACAAATTTTTGCTGGGTAAGAAGTGTAAAACTTACTGAAAATTTGTGATGTGTACGGAGAAACATGTTATAGTAAAAGTATTTTTTGCATTGGGCTAAATTGTTTAAGGACAGTTGAAATAGTTTTCAAGACGAAGACGGGCCAAGCAGGTTCCCAATGGTGAGCAAACCTGAAATGATAGATTTTGTTTATTCATTTTCGCAATCAATAGGGTTGTGATAGAGAAAATTTCAGAACAACTGGTAATTTCTGGGGGCACAACACATAAGAATGTGCATAATGAACCCACCTATTCTAAGGCCAGCATTTGTCAGTTTGGTTAAAAACAGCCACTTCACCCTCTTTACTGTTTAGATCTGTCCCCCATTCATATGTCCACCTGTTTGGTACCCTCAAATGAATCTTGCGTAGAAAAAAGTTATCACACAATGATGAAATGAAATGCGCAGTGAGAAAATGGCAAAAAATTCAATCTGAAGTTTTCTAGGTTTGTTTGGTTTAGTTTCTTTGCAAAATACCATATCCATGTTTACCAACCCCTCTGCTCGGGCAGCATATGACACAAGGTCAATTTCTAAGTAAAGTTTAACAGGTTTGAATTCAGAGTTTTTCTTCTCCTAGACTAGTTGCCTCACCAAGGCTGAAGAACCTAGTCTGCCCTACTATTTACCCATAGCTGGAGGGAGAATAATTGGATTACTACCTTTCCCAAGGGTATTAGTGCTATGTGAAATGCAATCAGTCCCGTCCATTGGGTATTAGTGCTATGTGAAATGCAATCAGTCTCGTCCAGTGGGTATTAGTGCTATGTGAAATGCAATCAGTCTCGTCCAGGGGGTATTAGTGCTAGTTGAAATGCAATCAGTCTCAAAGCCATCTTTCTAGAAGAAAAGTGACCCTAATTAACCCATTAACGGGTTTCATACATTTTCAAAGAGTATTTGTCATAAAGTGATCGTAATTGCACGATTGGAATTCGAGCTCGCTTACTTCGATACAGCAGTCCAGTACTTTAGACATTACGCACTACTGGGGGGACATACATGAAAGGAAAAGAAAAAACCTTTTTTTCAATATGAAAATGTATTTTAATAAATAGAGATTATATTGAAAAATAATGCAGAAATGATTTTCCTGGATGAAACATCAATCGGCATGATGTAAAATTCCCCTTATTTACTGAAAAAAACCCTTGCGTATATATATATATATATATATATATATATATATATATAATGCAAGCAGGCACACACACATACGTGCAAATTCAGACAGACTATCCAGATTTCCTGATTTTAACGATTGTCGTTTCCCACTCACACCCACTTTTTCCTTGTGCACATAAACTTCTTACAACCCCTACCTCCACATGACTGTTCGTCCCCAAACACTAAATTCTCATTCGTCCTTTTCCCACCGTTCAATGAACAACCAGTCTCCCAGCATATTTTTCCCTGCGTGTTTCTTCCACGATCACTTCACCCTCAGCAACTACAGCTCAACAACAAATCCAGAAGGCACAGCTCTTAGCCGTAGCTCAAAACCCCCGAATAATCCGCCCCACTTCTAGCAGCAGTAATGGGAATTGTAGTTTTTACGTTAACCCTCGATCTAGCTGGCTAGTCAAAATTGAACGCCTTTCAATTTTCCAGCTTTTCATCAGTTGTGTGCCGTCTTTTTCTTAACTGGCCTGAGCCAAAATTTTAAGATCTCAAACTAATCTTATTGTCTTTTTTTTTTTTCATTCACCTATCTTATTTATACATTAAATTATATATGTTCTTCCTTCGTTGATTCATCCTTTCTTACTTAATTAAAATTACTTTTCTATATTTTTCTTTCTTTCTTTGTTCATTCTTTTTATTTCCTCTCGATTCCATTGCTTTTCCTTCTCTCATTTTTATCAATTTTTTTCCTTCTTTCTTCTTACTGATCCAATTTTATACCTTCATTTAATTTTTACCTTCTTCCAGTATATTTTCTTTTCCTTCAAGTTTTTTTTTTTCTAGTCTTTTTATTTTTCATCATATCTTTCTTTGCCGAATTTTTTTTCTTTTTTTCCTACATTTCTTTCTTTCTTTCTCATTGGCCTTTTTTAATTCTTTTTCCCCATTTTTTTTCCCTTCATTTTTCAGGACTTTCTTTTTTCTTAATTCCTTCGCTCTTTGTTTCCTTTCTTCCTTTTCTCTTTTCTTCCCGTATTTCTTTTATTCTCTCTTACTGATACCTTTTTACAATCTTTTTAATTCAATCTTTTCCCCCGTTTATTTTCCTTTCTTCCTTTTTTCAAGTCTTCTTTTTCCTTCATCCCATCTCCCTTCGTTAAATTTGTTTCCTTCTTTCTTGTTAAATCTTTTTTTTTTCTCCTTCCGGTTCCTTTTCTTCTTTCTTTTTTTGCACCGTCTTTCTTTTCTTTCATCTTCATTCTTTCTTTCTTTCTTGGATAAATTTAATTTATTTTTCCTGTCTCAGCAACTAATATCTTTTTTATTCTTTCACCTTCGGTCGAATTTTCTTTCTTCCTTTTATCATGTCATCTTTCTCTTCCTTTTTTCCACTCCTATTTCCTTTAATATCTTCATATTCATGTTTTTTTCTGTTCTAATCTTCATTTTCTTTTTGAGTGATTTTCCTAAATTGTTATCCTCCTACACTCATACGGTCAGTTTAAATTTATTTTTCATTGCTGCATTTTTCTTTGTCAATGTTAACTCTTTTCTTTCTTTCTTTGATTTTTTTTTCATCTGCATTTTTCTTCTATTTTTATAATTATTTTGTGTATGCCTTCATATATCTAACCCTTATCACTGCATATTCTTATTTTTCTTTCACATTTTTCCTGGTTTTCCCTGAATAAACCTCTTTCTTTTTACCTTCAATTTTTGTCGTTTACATTTTTCTTCCATTTTTATAATTATTTTTTGTATGTCTTCATATATCTAACCCTTATCAAATGATCTGCATATTCCTATTTTTCTTTCACATTTTTCCTGGTTTTTCCTGAATAAACCTCTTTCTTTTTACCTTCAATTTTTGTCGTTTACATTTTTCTTCCATTTTTATAATTATTTTTTGTATGTCTTTATATATCTAACCCTTATCAAATGATCTGCATATTCTTATTTATCTTTCACATTTATCTTTAATAAAACTTCTTCATTTATTTATTTCTTCTCCTAACCGCAAATTTTCCAGTTTTCCTACAGAAGGCAACCATTGATCATCTGAGTATTTTCAACGAACAAACTACACAGATTTACAAGCCGACAAAGACTACGACTGCCGAAAAGATGAACGGTCGACCCTAACCCGGGACCGAACGGCAAATGTCCCATATTTCAAACCGACCACTCCCTTCTCTCACCCTCCCTCCTTCTTGTTAGCGTTGCCCTGACATTATAACTACAGAAAAACAATTTGCTGTCTTGATTAACCCTGTGCACCCAGCACCTAACATCGTCACCTCCGCCTCCCACCAACTTATCTTTCGTTTCGGGGGCTCCCCAGTGCTTTTTAGGTCTACTGACGGGGCGTGCCCCCTTATTTACGCCCCACTACCGACACATGTCCGCCCCCATGTGTAGTTTATTTAACTATTCTTCAAATTCCCTGAGGTTCTCGCGAGCCTTGGCCCGTTGTTTATTATCGTCTCAAACTGCTTCCAAATAGTGTAAGTTCAATTTCTTTGTTATCACCACAATTATTTATGTATTTCGATTGAGTTATCTGCCCCTTGGTTCCCTGTCAACCCCGCTTTTCTTCCTCTCTCCTTAGCTTCACTTTCTGCCTGTCTCTTCTTTATTTGAAACTACTCTTTCTCTTTGCCTTTAGCTATCTCGCTTCTTTCTCTTTTTCTGTCCCTATCTTTCTTTCATTCTTTTCTTTCCCAATTACTCACTCTGTCATTGGCAGCCCGTAACACAATTTGTCTCTCTGTCTGCCCCTTAGTTTATTTATTTGTGACGGACTTTATTTATTCGTTTATTAATTTATGGTTATTGTTGTTCTAAGATTGGTTGTTCGTTCACCCTTTAAATATATGTTAACAAGATAATCACCAAAAAGTCATGTCCTTATATTTATTAACAACAGTTTTTTTTTCAAGGAATTGAACTGCAAAAAAGGGTTGTAATAATAATAAAACAGAATGCTTCTTCGGAAATAAGGTCTAATCCTTCCATGATAATCTAACGAAATGAATAATGTTAATAAGAGTGTATATATATATATATATATATATATATATATATATATGTGTGTGTGTGTGTGAAATTAAACAGAGAAATCAAACCATTATCAGTGTCAATATACATAATGTTACAATAAGCCAATAAAAATGTACATTTCGGCTTGGTGTTTAATGGCATATCAACCTTCGTAGATTATTTAATGTCAAAACCATCCTTATAGAAGTTTAGTAACGGTACTATTTAAACCACAGCTGGGGATTATATATAAGCACATTATATACATACGTATATACATATATATATATATATATATATATATATATATATATATATATGTGTGCCAGTGTATATATATATATATATATATATACACACACACTTTAGGTGCATTACATATATAAGAACCACTCTATCAGATGCAATCTAGTGTCGTAACCAGGACCTTCCATTTATTCTTGTGAACGCGATTAGATTTATATCATAATTTTTGATATTGCATAATATTATCAGTGAAAATATTTTTAAAAACTGACAACTGGTGCAACATTTTTCTTTATTATCAAATTATATCTTTAGGTGTTCATCATAAGACTCGGGTTAGTATGAGCATCTTACACGTAAAGGTCAGTATTTTTATGCTAATATTCACTGCAGTGAAGACATCTTTATTTGAGACAATTTTTCTAATTCAATGTCATCAACCACCCCTTCTGTTGCGCTGATACTGGATTTAATTAACATTAGTTAATATTTATTTTAAGAATTGACTGTCGACTGGGTCTGCAGAATACACCGACAGCATCTCTGCAGAGGGGTAAGACTCCCCCAATGAGAGCCCTGCATAAGACACTAAATAATCTGATGGTGATGCTTCAGTTACGCCATAGCTTTGGGAAATGCAGAGTACCTCTTCATTGCCATTTGCTTCCAGGTCACCTCTGGCCTGGAGAGGTAACACCTGATAGGGTCCTATCTATGGGTCAAATAGAACTGTTAGACTTTTAAACTGGGTACTTATGCTAAATTCAATTGTTTTAAATACAATTATTTTTACATTTTACAGTGTATCATACTCAATTGAATTGTTAGCAATAAATAGCAACACTTGAAAACATTTAACTGCATCCAAGTAGATAATTAATAGTAAATAGAATTATTTGTATTAGAGGGAAATAACTGAAACCATTTAACTGGAAAAATGAGCTCAGGCTCGTTTAATAATGTTATCTACACAATCTGCTTAGAAATCATATTTAATATAAATGTATGAAAAGGATTTAGCATTAAATAAAATACAAGGGTTGATATGTCATAAAACCCAACAAAACGAAACCGGAATATTAAGGATACTGTATAACATCAGCTTATATATATATATATATATATATATATATATATATATTCTTTAAGAAAAAAACAAAACCGGTTACATTAGGATTATAAATTTATTTCCCTCCTGTTATTACGAAAAAAATTAACAAGACTTCTTCAGATCTTATGGATAAAATAATTCTGAATAGACACCGGAAAGAATAGTGGGAAGGGATAGAAGAGGGGTGATGAGTTTTCTCATTTAGCCCTCTGAACCGAATAATACTACTATATATATATATATATATATATATATTGAGAAGGTTCACAGCAATTTCGTACTTGTTGGATATGGAGAACATGTGACAGCAAATCAGTCGATACTTCTGCACTCTTCTCAGTATTTCATCTGATTTTAGTTATATTATCATTCAAATTATCTATTCGTCGGAAGATTTCCAATGTTTTTAATCTTTTTTGCGACCCCCTTGGGAACTGTTCCAAGTCCGTTATAAATGATAATACTTGCTTCATTCGTAATTCATCATTTTACTTCCCTTCTAGCAACATCCAAATTTTTTTTCTACTCACGTCTTCTCTTTCAATTTTACATAGAAGACATTTTTTTATTGCAGTTCTCCATTTTGGCCTTACTATCTGTTTCTAGTTGTTTTTGTTTTGTTTTTTTCCAGCTCTTTCTCTTCAACTCTTTTATCTTAATATTATTATTGTTCCCACTTGAAATATCTCGTAAGCTGGGGGTTGAATAAGGGAAGTTTGTTAAAATCTGTAACGTTTTTCTGAGTTTTCTCGTCGACTTACAAAATCCATTTCATTTTTATTTGTCTAAATTTTTCTTTAGATATTACATTCATTTTAAAAATAATACAACTTTTATTCAATATCAGTTGTTTCATTCAGTAAATAAGATTAATATGTAAGTGTACCGACAATTCATAAAAAACGTAGAATAATTTTATTAAATCTATTTAAAATTAACGATATTAATATTGTTAAAAAATAATAATAATAATAATAATAATAATAATAATAATAATAATAATATGGGACTTTAACATACAAACGGATCACCTAATCCCGGCCAGAAGACCAGACCTCATAATAATCAACAAAAGAAAGAGAATCTGCAAAATTGTTGACTTTGCTGTCCCGGCAGACCACAGAATAAATCTGAAGGAAAGTGAAAAGAAGGATAAGTACCTCGACCTTGCTAGAGAATTGAAAAAGCTGTGGAACATGAAAGTAACGATTGTGCACAATAACTAAAGGATTATTAAAAGGCCTGGAAGACTTGGAAGTTGGCGGACGGGTAGAGACTATCCAAACGACAGCATTGCTGAGGACGGCCAGAATACTGAAACGAGTCCTGGAGACTTGAGGAGACTTGCTGTCACTCAAACTCCAGAGAAAAACCATCAGCTAATACTGACGTGAAAAACTCTAGAGGAGTAAATAATAATAATAATAATAATAATAATAATAATAATAATAATAATTAGAAGAAGAAGAAGAAATGAATTACCTATAATTTAAATAATACTTAATCTAATTATACATTACGGGATTATAATGATGTGTGTGTTTGACATTATGCATAATGAATTCATTTGCATTATACGAAGACGATAAGATTTGTATAAGAGTAAAAACTGATGGAGCGAAGATTTAATAATAGAAATGTATTTACACCTAATTACCGGACATTGGCCTAGCGGTTAGAGTGTTCGCCAATGGCCCGGGAGACCTGGGTTCAATCCCAGGTCGAGTCATACCAAAGACTCAAAAAAATGGTACTTGATGCCTCCTTGCTTAACACTCAGCATTATAAGGTACGGATCAAGGGTAAAGTGGAGCAATCCAGGGAAAGGAGTCGCGCCCTCCCCTACACCTTGGTGTAGTAGCTATCGAAAAGGGAGCCTTCGGGTCACCCTCGACTATGGTCGCCTACTTTACTTTTACTTTACTTATTTACACCTATCTCATGGATATGTGCGTTTCTCCGCAGTGCCAGGGCCTGGTATTCGAACCCTGATGAATAAAAATACTCTTATTCTTAGAAGTCAGATAAGTAAGCATATGAAAAATTTTTGCAACTGACTTTTCCTCACCTCAATTCACCTTTCCAACGAGATGCTGAGCGATACTAAGTTAAGCTTATTAATGATCATTTATAAACAATTAAAACATCTCATAAGATATTTTAATCATTTATGCCATAGCTCAAGTACTAGACTGCAGCTTCTAAGTAAGTAAGTTCGAAATCCAGTCTCATCAGTACGTTCCCTTTCGGAATAATAATACCCTTGGAAAATCCCAGCCATGAGTTAAATTGCATCAGTGCCGTTCATCTACAAGGATAGCTTTGGCATTAAATAACCCACGAAGGTTGTTATTAAACAAAGATACCAAACAAAGACCTTATTTATGCTCAAAACTTTTTTGCTTATTAAGAGCATTTCTGAAAGGTTTATCTAATAATATATTTTGCTTTTTCTCGATAAGATATTTTCGTGATGAAAATTCCACATTACAGAGAGATTTGGAGGTGTCCATGTGGTGTAATGATTAAAGCGATGGACTGCGAAATCGTAGTAAGCGAGTTCGTACTCCAGTCGCGCTATTACGTTCACTTTCGGGCAAATACCCTTGGGAAAGGTATTAAACCCCCTTATCCTCCCAGCTATGGGTTAAATAGTCCCAATACTATTCTTCTAGGAGAATGGCATTAAATAACCTACAAAGGTTGATATGCCATTAAACAAAGAAACCGAAACAGAGATTTAATTATTCTGATTATTATTATAGGCGTTCGCGGTAGGTTGATGATTTTAAGTTGATCACCCGTCCTAAGGGGCTTTTTCCACTTGACAGCACCTGCTTAACAAGGTTAAGTTTTTGCTCGGCGCCTAAGGCATCTCTGAAGAGGAATACTGAGGAGGATCAAGCATTTTTGTAACTACCACAACTGAGTTTCGATTCGTGTGACCCTCATCCTTGTTACTCTAAAATGACAGTGTCAAAAATAATTTGGTTGCAATTTGGATAAATTCATCCAAAGTCAGATAAAATAAGCTGATTAAAATATACCATATTTGACAGTTTATAAGACGCATTCGTATATAAGATGCATTTCGATTTTTGGCAGGCATTAAAAAGAATCAAAATAAATGATTTTAAACTTTGAATTTCTGTTGAATGATTTTTGCCAGACATTCGTACTCCTCGTCACAATCAGGTCATTTCTAAATTTTCACACATACATACATACATATATATATATATATATATATATGAGTAAATAGGTCTGAAAATTAATTTCAATTTAGTATTTTGGGGTCTTATTATCTGGACACATGTTCCAGACGTCGTGGTTCTTTTCAAGAGACTAATTAAGTGTTTGTTTTGACTAGGGTGTGATTGATTTTATTTCAAATTTATTTATTCATTCATTGTTTCATCTCGTTGTTATATTGTATATTAGTGTAGGTATTCATTCGTACATGCATGTACATTAGATAACATGCACAAACTCTGAAAGGAGTAAAATAGTTATAATAATCAAGAAAAAATTCATAGACCTGTTTAAATTTCAACGAGATGAATTTTTTTTTTGTAAAAAAGAACTAGATGAAATATTTACAGGTTTTTATAAGTATTTACACTAATTACCTCACATTCCTCCTGGTAACACGATATCTCTTCGTTTAGAGCGGTGCCGAGTCTCGAGTTCATATCACAACTGCTTGTTTCATTTCCCAATCCGGGCATTTCTGTATAAAATATTATCATTATTAATATGATATGCGAGTTTTTCACATCAGATTTAACTTGGATTTTACTCTGAAGTCTGAGTTACAGCAAGACTACACAGTTCTTCCGGACTCTTCTAAGCTTTCTTCGAACTGATATTAACAGAGCTATTATCTGAATGGACTCAATTCTTCGTTTGTTCTTCAGTTTCCCCAGTCTCTTTCCCAGTCCTTTGGAAAAGGGAAAACCTTGACTGATATCACGGTCACTTTCATGTCCCACGGTTTTCCAGGTCTATGGCTAGATTCAAGTATTAGAATATCATATCACTTTCTTTCATATTCACTCAATGGTACAGCGAAATCCACTAGTCGATACGTTCTTTTTCTCATTTTCTTTTTACGAGGTTTTTGGCCTAATGAGAGTATTCTCCAATGGTCCAGGATACCGAGTTTCAATCCCAAGTCAAGTCATACCAAAAGCTTAAAAAATGATACTTGATGTTGCCTTGCTTAACACTCAGCAATATCAGGTACGTATCAAAGGTAAAGTGGAGCAATCCAGGAAATGGAGAAGCGCCCTCCCCTACACCTCGGTGTAGTAGCTATTGAAAAAGGAAGCCTTCGGGTCACCCTCGACTAAGATCGCCAACTTTACTTATTAGCTGGTGAACTTTCATTGAAGTTTGAGTGACAGTAAATCATCTCAGGTTTTTAGGACTCTTCTCATTATTCAAGCCGATCTCAACAATGCTCGAGTCTGGATAGTCTCGATTTTCCCTCAGATTTCTAATTGTTCCATCCAAATTTTCACTCACTTGAGCCATTTCAAGTGCACCAACAATAACTGGTATCACCGTCACTCTCATATTCCCAGTTTTATTTTAATTCTTTGACAAGGTTCAAGTATTTGTCTATCTTTTTGCTTTCTTTTATTTTGACTCTGAGGTCCGCTGGAATGGAAAAATCCACGTGAAGATAAGTTCTCTTTTATTTTATTTTATTTTTTTAATTAGAGATCTGGTCTTAGGTTATCTCTTTGTTTACATCTCAAATTCTAGAGAATTTCTGTGTCTCTTTTTCTAAGACAGATTCTGTTTGGTACCTATTCTATTTGATAGTATGGTCAAAATTCAATCTCTTGCACAATTCCTAATTGATTACCTTTCACACCCAGTTATGCTTAGTCTTGTATGCTTTTTGTGCTAGTTGCAATGTGAATAATCGTTTTATCTCTTTCTTCACATAACCTACATTTTCTATTCTGTTGCAAGTTATTGATTTTTCCTTTAACATAATAGGCCCTGATGGTGGTTTTTGTGCTGCTATTAGAATAGATTGAGATTTTCTCTGAAAATATCTCCTTCTTAGCCATGTCCATGTTTTCTTGTATGCAATCTTGCCACTTTTTCACTCGAAATATTCATACAGTCATTTTTCTTTCTATTTTTGTTTCCTAGCTTTTCTTGGTTTAATGTCTATACTTATGTCGCCAGTGCTGTTATTGGCAGTAGAAATTAATATTTCTTTGCTCTTCTTAACATAGTCTTCAAATCCTAGTATTTATACATATACGCAATCCTGGGTGTTTTTGTATCCTCATCCCGCTTCTTTTCTTGACGCAGAGTCTATTTCTGCCATCTTTTGGAAGTAAAGCCTTGTATATAATTATGAATTATTATTTTTACAATTATTATTTCACTCCTTCTAAGTTTTTCCCAACAGCGTTAGCTGTTGGTCTTTCGCAGGAGTCTGAGTGACATCAAGTCTATTCTGGCCTCTAGGACTCTTCTCAGTATTCGAGCTGATCTTAACAATCCTGGGGTCTAAAGGATCTTTATTCTTCCTCTGATTTTCAACTCCTCTAGTCTTTTTTTAAAGTCTTTGGGACTGTTAAAAGCGTATTAACAACTGGTATCCCCATCACCCTAATGTTCCAGCGCTTTTTTTTTTTTAGTTTCTAGCAAGGAATTATTATCATTTTACTACTTAAGAGTTTTTCACATGATGGTCTATTGAAGTTTGAATGACATTAAGTCTTCTCAAGTTCTTTTGTTGTTGTGGTGGTGGTAGTTATAATAAGATCTGGTGGTCTGGCTGAAATTAGGTGATTCGTTTGTTTGTTAAAATCCCATAGGAGTTTATGTGTCGCATTCTCTAGGGTAGTTGTTGGGTTGTACATGTACCATTTGTTCGTATGGTCAAATTTCAATTTCTTGCACAATTCCTAGTAGATCACCTTGCTCACCCAGTCGCGTCTAGTCTTATACTATTATCATCATTATTATTATTATTATTATTATTATTATTATTATTATTATAGCAATTATAAAAATATCAAATATTCTTGATTAGACTTGTTTTCATCCTCATCATGTCGTGCTGGAAGCACGGATATCCCTGACCCACTCTCGCCACTTTTCCCTATCGCTCATCGCCTCAGGCAGGTCTTCAGGACAGCATCCAGTATCCTCACATAGTTGCTGAATGTATGTTCGTGCTGGTCTTCCTGCTTTTTCACGGCCATGTGTGGGGGTCCATAAAAGTACATCACTTATGAGTTTGTCCCTGCTTCTCCAGCAGTGTCCTGCATGTCTGGTTCGTCTAACTTGAATAGTTTTCGTGATAGGAGGCAAGGTGATCGTATAGTTGGTGTATTGTGGGGTGTTGCCGCCTGGACTTGTTCAAGATTGCTTGCAGCATTCTTGTGTAATTGCCGTCTAACTTACGAAAATAGAGAATGGTAAAATTTTGAAATTCAAAATATAGTTGTTAAAATGATTTCTTGTAAAATATTAGTTGAAATAAAACACTAGTACAAATTAAATCATTGACCCATTTTATCAACATCTAGATATATATTGTTGATATTATTTTTTGGCTCCTGGAGGTCACATTTCCGAGTTGAGGAATTTTCCCCTTAGAGAGAAAAGATTAAAAACGTACTATCATTTCCCGACATGCACATCCACACCTCTGCACACGGGCATAAACAAGCACCGACATAAAACACGCACATACGTTGTAATTAAAATTATGTGTACACGTTCAACAATTTTATGACGCCGAAAGCTGTAAAGGAATCATGAAAAAATAGAACAAATAATAATCCCTAAGACCGTCTCATTTTCGAATTTAGCCTTTTATTAGAAAAATATTAAACCATCTTTTTTTCTTTACTTAAATCATTTCCGTTCAATTTTTATCAGGTAAATTATTGATAAAATCAAAACTGATTTTTCCTCTGAGATTCAAGTTTTGAATAATAATTATTGATAGAATTGCAAGTAAGATATATACGTGGTGCCCTCGATAAGTTCCCAGCCTTTTTTTGTACAGGCATTTAAAATTGACCAAGACTCTTGAAAATTCAGTATGTTATTGCTATACACCTTATGAGACGACTAACCACTTTTTATGATTTTAGATTTAAAAGAACAGCTTCAGCAAGAATTGGAACACACCCTACTAAAGCCTCATTGTCACACCTGGTGAATTTCAAAAATGCAATCTGGACATGAGGACATTATTGAAGAACGATATGCAATAAAATTGTTTTAAACCTGGAAAGAATGCCACAGAAACGTATGGAATGCTTCAGACTGCTTTTCGACCATCTTGCATGAATCGAGCATCAGTTTTTGAGTAGTATAAGAGATTCAAGGAAGGCAGGGAGTCTGTGAGGGATGATGAGAAGTGTGGGGGGAGTAAAGAAGTCAAAACAACAGTGTTGATTGGCCAAAGGGTTAGGGTTAGGGTTACTATGTTGAGGTTTTAAGGGAGTTCAGGAAGAGATTCCTAGGGAAGAGGCCAGCACTCTTCAAATCGGGTCAATGGCATTTCCACCAGGACAATGCACCAGTCCACAATTCCATCATTGTCATATACTATTTGACCAAGATGGGCATCAAGACAGTTCCTCAGCCTCCCTATAGTCCAGACATTGCTCCTTGTGACTTTTGGTTATTCTCTAAGCTCAGTGGCTGTCCTTATGAGACAACTAAGGTGATGAAAGAGGCTGTGACGAAGGTCATTGACACGCTCACACAAGAGGACTTCCATGGGGCCTTCCAGAATTTGTTGGAACGGTACAACAAGAGCATTGCAGCCGGGGGAGATTATTTCGAAGGGGACTAAAAGTTTCATGTATGTACTATCAATAAAAGTGGCCATACGAAAAAAGTCTGGAAACTTATTTAATGATCCTCGTAGATTTTACTTGAAGAACATACATGTGTGTATGTTTATATGTGCACGTAATTATTAATCACTTCATCTGATATGCGCTTGTTACGCATGCGTTTCAACGGCCGTTAGTTGGAATATAATTCTTTTAAACCTCTCTCTCTCTTTCTCTCTCTATCTCTCTCAAACTTAAATTTTTCCTGGTGTCAGTGACATTGGATTTCGGCCTTTTATTTTTAGAGAGATGAAGGCTATTTTACAAATGATACAGCAGCAATAGTCCCCTAATATTTTCAAAATTCTTTAGAATCGTCCTAAGGATCTGTTTATGTGAAACCTAGGTGGATTTTTTCTAACTGTAGGAATATATATATATATATATATATATATATATATATATATATATATATATATATATATATATATATATATATATAATCTAACCGTT
The DNA here is from genome assembly GCA_963585895.1 of Sepioteuthis lessoniana. Taxonomy (NCBI): domain Eukaryota; kingdom Metazoa; phylum Mollusca; class Cephalopoda; order Myopsida; family Loliginidae; genus Sepioteuthis; species Sepioteuthis lessoniana. Next base: position 115,409 of record CAUZXS010001857.1, read on the forward strand.
GAGTGACAGATCAGTGTAAATCAATGGTGTATGGATATCTGTATCTATTTTACTACTTAACTTGTCTCATTTGGTGCCCCATTCATTCAGCCTTGTGACACATCTAAGAAAGCTAGCTACTTATTTTGTTACATAGATATGCATATATCTGTGTGCATATGTCGATTTTCTCTCTCACTCTTTATATATATAGCCGTTAATATTGAGCACTGATATTATATACTCCTACCCCTCGGATTTCCTCCTTGGATCATATATATATATATATATATATATATATATGTCCAATATAAGTCCTCAGCAATCTGAGTTCAAATCCTGGAGAGACTTTTTACATTTCACATAGCACTGATACCCTTGGGAAATTCAAAATTCGAACAATTCATCCTCCAGCTATGGATTAATTGTAGGGCAGACTAGGTTCTTTAACCTTAGTAAACAAACGCTCAAGGAGAAAAAAAACCTGAATTCCAACCTGTAAAACTCCACTTAAAAAAGTGACAATGTGTCATATTCTGCTCGAGTGGTAGATAGATAAATAGATATATATGCTGATATATAAAAATCAAGCTATAAATAGATAGATGTGTGTGTATGTGTATATGAATGCGTGTTTTATGCTTAATTGTCAGAGTTACATATTTTTTAAAAGATATTTAAAATTGTAAAATGCTCCTGTGATATTTTATTTAAAATCAAAACGAAAATAAAGAGTTCTTTAGAAGCCTAAACTTTAGCAGACACTAGAAATTTGTGTGTATTTTTTAAACATTTTTAGCAGTTGTCAATAAATATCACAATTCATTCTTACTTACCAAGAAATATTTCTTCACTGTATCCAATACGTTTACTTTTATGCAAAGCTACACACACAGGCATATATATATATATGGTATATTTTGCTGAATCTGACAAGATGATACGTGGTGTCTGATTTATCCTCTAATTTTTATCATTATATATATACATATATATATATATATATTCCCAGCTATAAATTTGCCCATAAATTAACATTTCGTAAAAAATATGTAGCTTAAAATTTATCAACATCATTATTTTTAGATTTTTTTCTTTGTTTATTTTCTATTGTAATTTTTTTTCGTTCCTTATTGATTTTCTTCTCACATTTTTTTGTTTGCAATTTTTTTTTTCATTTTTCTTCGTTACTTTTTTTCATCTTTTCTCGTAATTTATTTTAGCTTTTTATTCTTTTTTTTTTCTCTTTTAGTTTGTTATTTATTTATTTATTTATTTATTTATTTTGTTTTTTCGTTTTGTTTTCATTGTTTTTTGTTTCAGTTTTTATTTCCTTTCTTTTTTTTTTTTTTTTTTCGTCTTCATTTCTTATTCTTTATTTATTTTTCGTATTTACCTTATTCAATTGTCGCTCTTTATTTTTTTTAAATGAACATTTCATGAAAATATATATACCAATCCATATGCGCTCTTAAGTGGATATTACTTAGTTATGCATCTATACAGAAGCATGCCTGCACACACACACATACACACATGTGCATGCGCACGCGTGTTATTAATTTTGTGTATGTTTGGGAATTTGTTGCTCATTGACCGACTATAATAATACTATTTATAATTAATACTAATTATGGCTCACACATAACGATACTTCAAAATAAGTTTTCTATTGACTGTAATTATATCAAAAAAAATGTAAGCAACAATAATATGATCATTAAGAAACATATTTATTACTATAAAACTGTTAAGCAAACGTGTGGTCTTAAGACTTGATCTCTATCAAATAATTTGCTTGAGCTATAGTTTAAAGTATCTAAGTTGTCGTCAAGTTTGAAAAGGATTTAATTAAGAGGAAGTGGAAGAAAGGCACTAAAATCAACAATATATGTTCGTATATTCTCCGCAGCCCACACAGATGAACATAAAAACATTAATGAAAATATGCACATTTTATAAACATGCTCTTATCAAAATTGACTAATTTGATTATTGTATTTTTCGGCGTCGGAGACGATGTTTCTCTCGACACAAGTCTCAGCAAAGTCTCCAACCATACACTGTGCAGTTTTTTTGTTTCTTTTCTTTCTTTTCTTAATTGTTTTAGTCAAGTAATGTTTTTAAACATCTGTGAAATTACAGTCTAAGTGTTATCTAAAAGGAAATCTGACAAATGCTTTCAAAAATAATTGTCCCATCACACACACACACACACAAAGCTAATTTGCACTCAATAATGGATTCTTAAGTTTTAACTTATATTTAATAAATAAGATTTTCATGATAGATATCTGGCGGTTATCGTTAAATACTGATAACGATTAAATCTGATCAAACAACTAGAACGTTTTTCAATATTCGCACCAATTTCAGCCCTTTCTCGAATTTCGAATTTCATCAATTGTGAGTGTTGTTTTAGCACGTGTCTGAATGCATTATATAACTATATTATACCTGGCAATTTTTTCACATCAGTTTTATCAGGTAATTTTCATTGAAACCTGACTGACAACAAGCCACCCTCGAGTGTCCAGGAGTCTTCCACATATTTTATCAGATCTTAACAGGGCTACTACCTGGATAGTCTCGAATCTTCCTCTGATTTCCAAATACTCTAATCTCTTTTCCAGGTTTTTGTGGGTCGTTCCAAAGGATCCAACTACCATTGGTATCACCATCACCTCCATGTTCCATGACTTCAGCTCTCTCGCAAGATCCAGGTATTTTATTATCTTTTCACTTTCTTTTTTCATTCAGTGGTTACCAGAATGGCAAAACTCACAAGATGGTAAGCTCTTTTTCTGGTTAATTAGCACAAGGTCTGGATTTCAAGACAGGATTTGGGGGGTCTGTTTATTTCCCAAAGCCACAGAGAATTTTAGACTTCTCATTTTATAGGACAGATTACGGTTTGTCTATATAGCATTTTTCAATATGTCTAAATTTAAATCTCTTGAATAATTCCAAATGGATAACCCTTCCCACCCATCCATGCCTGCTCTTGGGTTCTTTTTTGCCATTCCCTTAAGTGATTAAATGTTTCAACTGTCTACAGAGATTCTTTTGTGTATCGTCATTATAATATAAGTTTTAATGTCATAGAATATTGTATTGAAGTGGAAAAACTAACGAAACTAAATAAGTTATTGGAACTAAATCTTCGTAGGGGAGTACTCGTGATGTTGAGGCTTAAAGGCTTTTCTATGTTTTCAAAGTAATTGAGGTCGAACTACACTTGCGATTTTACGTTCACTTTCGGACTTTGCGAAAGGTATAAACCCACCTAATCACCGCCCCCGCCACTGCCGAGCGATGGGTTAAATAATATCAATCCTATTATTCAATAAGGATGGCTTTGACATTTAATAACCCATGAAAGTTGATCACCCATTAAACAAAAAATACATCTCTGTTAAGGGTATTTGTATTAAAAGCAGTTTTAATTTTTTTAAATTGATAGATAGAAAAAAGCCACAAAGAGTTTCCAGTTCAGGAAATTATCTCATCAATCTAAACAATATAATTGTAAGTGTTTACTGTTTATTTTGCATAAGTAAAAAGAAAATTCAAAATTTCTTGTTTCAGTTTAAAAAAAGAAAGTGAATTGAATAGTGTATGCACTAAAGAGAATATAAATATATAAAAATATAAACGAATATTTACCCAAGCCTATAATAGAATACAATGAGTTGAACTTCAATGAGAACACCTATTTTGAATAAAATTTAAATTTAAAAATACTAAACTTACTATTTTCTGTAAAAAGAAAATGTTACTCAGTCAAAAACAATAATTTTTCTTTCTTTTCTGTTTTTATCTATTCCAGGAAAACTTGTTCACAAATCAATTTTTGGAGCATAATTAGCAAATAAGTTATAGTCTGATTTAATTCAATTTTTATTTCTCAAAAGAAAACTTTCCATATAAACATTTTTAAATGATGTAAAAACGTCTTTACAATAGATATTTTTAATTACCGTAAATGGCAATGTAAAAGTCGATCTTTTAAGCCTGAAAAAAATCTTTACAAACAAGGAGTCGACTTTTACGGTTGAACTAAATTCGAAACCTTTACTACTGAATGGTCAGCTAGTAGAACAGTACTCCTAACAATCAGTATACACCACACGCATTAATTCCAGTTGATTGCCACTAATATTTCCTACTTGTTTGGGGAATATATGTAACAAATCAACGCATAGATTAATATATAATAATAGAACTATAATACAAATTATATATTTGCATTATATCTCATGCCGTTTCGAGCAGTTGATGCTCTGACAGCAAACTCTAATCGGAACGTCACAGCATCGAGACCCACAGTCAGACAGCTACAGTATATTGTTTATCTGCGTAATGTCATGATAGAGCAGTTAATTGTGAATTCATATGAATATAAGCTCTAAAATGTAAGATTTGAATATTTCAAACATGAGTGATGTAATTCTAATTTTAGAAAAAAATTTACATTCATCATAGCCTATCCCCATTTACGACTACGGAGTAAGTTTTGGTCAACCCTTAATTTACTCAACCCAGTTGGCTAGGCCTGTATAATACACTGACTGCATCTTTGCAGAAGGGTAAGACTCCCCTACCCAATGAGTGTTTTTGATATGGTATTAAATAATCTGATGATGCGGCTCCAGTAATGCAGGAGCTGTGGGGAATGCGGAGTACCTTTTCACTGCCATTGCCCCCAGGTCCACTCTTGCCCGGAGTGGTAGCACCTGATAGGGTTCTATCTATGGATCAAATAGAATAGTATGAAATTTAAACTGAGGGAAAAACAAATGATGTATGCTGAATTTAATTGTTAGAAATATAACTTTTTGACCATTTAGATGTGTGTAAACAAAAGACTGAGGGTTAATCAAATTGTTAGTAATTAATACCTCTGCTTGGAACTATTCAACTTTCTTTACTTATGTTTACAAATAATATATATCTGATATATATGTTTAAACCTGATTTGGTATTAAATAACCTACAATAGTTGATATGCCATAAAACCAAACCAAACATTAACTTGCTAAATAGAGCTGGTATCGATCTAACCCATAATTTTGAGCGAAAAATCCTAAGGTTGACTTATATGCCATATCGACTTGCATGCTGCTATTTGCAGTAATTATCGTGATTCAATAGAATAATTAGCACATTGATAAATCTAAATGAATGAATGAATAAATAAATAACTTAAACTTTCGTTAATTGATTTTTTTTTTAATTCAAAAAGAGCCACAGAGTGATATTTTTTTAAAATCATTTAAATAGCCCAGTCGAGTGCAAAAAGAAAATAATTGAAACTTCTGCGCATTTGTAGATGTTTAATTTTTTTAAAGACAGATTTTATCAATTTACCTTTTTCATGTATCATTTTATTTTCTTATTTTTTTTTTTTGTGCGAGTAAAAATCTAAAAATATTAGGGTTGGGGAAAGCAACAAAAAATTATAATAATTGAATATAAAATTGCATTTAATTTTATTTAAAATTATATTATTTCATTAAACTTATATTGAACACTATTCCACTAACTTTGGCTGTCATTGCTAAATTTTCATAATTTAAGTAACTAAATTAGACACGAAAGAATGAAATTGCTGTTATTTTTAAAAACTTAACGATATGATTTTAGCAGATATTCATTAAAATGAAATTTCTAAGATCAATATGCAAATTAGCCTTGCGTTCACACTAATTAACCACTATTTAGTTAAATATATGAATACAATTGCATGTTATTAGTATGTAGATAAGCCCTGCAGAATTGTTAATATAAGACTATTTTCTTAATTAGTGAGATTTAAATGAAAATCAAATGATAGAGAATGTGGCATGAATAATTATGTGAAATTTGGACGTCGGCGGTGATGTAGTTTCGGTTATAAATATACTCATAGTATCTCTTAAAAGAAGGCTACCATTATTTTAGTCTTTACTAGGTTTTCGCAGCAGTAGCTCCCGGTGGTATTCTTCGAAGGCAGGGTGACAGATCTTAAATTGCAAGGACTCTTCTAAGTATTCAAGCCGATATCTGCTGTTGTGTACTCTAGATTGTTGCGATTCTTTCTTCTCATATTGTTTTATTTAAATTCTTCGCAGTGTCAAATTTTTGCGGCGAGGAATTAAATAAAAATTCAATAATCAAAAGAAAACCATTGTTTTTCAGAAAAGTTGCCATTTATTTTGAATATCTTGACTGGCCAATTCAACTTGTTTCCGTCAAGATTTAAGATTAGCATTGCATCTCTCTGGTTTGTCAACTGCAACCAGTTCAGATATCGCTTTCCGTAATTTCTTTTTTTTTTTTCAAAGCTATTTTCGTCATTGAAAATAAGTATATGAGATTATAGAGAATGAAACTAAGCTGCTGGTATCGTTTTCCTAAGAGGCATTTGCATATTATTTTGGAAAACGAAAGGATGCCAGTATCCGCATTTGAGCGGCCGTCGAAGGTTTTAAAGGCGATGCAAATGAGTTAGAAAGAAAAAGTAAAGCATTTGTTTGGTTTCGCTTGGTTTAAAGGCTTTTAACGGCATATCAACCCGTCTGGGGTTATTTTATACCAAGACTTTAGGGAATAAGGTATGTTATACATTTACTGGTTTGGTTTGGTTTGGTTTGTTGGGTTTTATGGCATATCAAACTTTGTAGGTTATTTAACGCCAAATCCATTTTTATGTAAATAATCAGTTCTATTAAAAACTATTCAGTTCAGCATAAGTACACAGTTTAATTGTCAAAAACATGTCCATTTCAAACTATTCAAGCAGTTATATGTAACAATTCAGTTAAGTGTAAATACAGTTTTAATGTCGAAAAACAGTTCTATTTCAAATAATTCTGTTAAGCATAAGCACACAGTTTTAATGTAAGTACGGTTTAGCTGTCAAAAAACATTTCTATTCCAAGGTATTCAGTTTAATCAAACAATTTAGTTTAGCAGAAGTATGCCGTTAGTTCTATTTAATCCATAGATAGGGCCCTATTAGGTGTTACCACTCCGGGCCAGAGAGGACCTAGGAGCAATGGCAATGAAGGGATACTCTGCATTCCCCAAAGCTCCAGCACTGCTAGAACCTTACCATCAGATTGTTTAGTG
>CAUZXS010001857.1:127500-225000 GCA_963585895.1 Sepioteuthis lessoniana
GAGTTATTGCTTCGAGGATTTTAAAAACAGCACGAAGATTTCTTGAGTATTTTATTTCTAGTTTTCTCTCCAAGCTTTTCGTTAACCTATGTGGTGCATCCATGCAATAGTATCGCTGTAGCTACAGCTTGAAAGGAATTCTGTTTTCAGATCTCTCCTACAGATAAAACAGAGTAAACCATATATATATATATATATATATATATAATAAAAAATCTTGGACCACCGACAAGTGCGTAAATTAGGATGGGTTGACCTACAGAGAAACCCCACTCCTGTTTCTTGATGCTTCTAACTCCTAATATTTTTACCCCCTCTGCCCTCGCCTGTGAATTCAAATATATTTTTTTAAATTCTTTTCTTTTTTTTTAAATACGAACTGTAATTCCACATTTGCTGTTCTGCAACTTCGAGAAAAGGATGTAAAAAGTTATCTGACGAGACGGAGATTATAGTAATATTCTCCGCCGAAATAAATTTATAATGACGACTTAACCAAGTTTGAGTTTCCATCCGATTACACTATATACGCTCTGAATGTGAATTTTGTTATATCCCAGCGAATGAATAAGTGATTAATAATAGCCATACATTGAGCACTCGCATAGATTTATATGATATTCCTCATATATTCAATAAAAAAAATGTGTGTGTGTGTGTGTGTGTGTGTGTGTGCGTGTGTGTGTATGTGTGTGTATAATCTAATCAGCTTTTCTTTCAGATATTTTAATGGAGGATAAAAGAAAAGAGATTCTGAATATTTTTATTAGGCACTATTTTAAACCTCCAAAGAACCTGTTAAAAGGGACTATGGATCTGGTTTGATTTGGTTGTATAACATATCAACTATTGTAGGTTATATAATGCGAATTCCTATTTATACATATATATATATATATATATATATATATATATATATGATTTTTGAAGACATTTTGTTGACAACATTCGTAAACAAGCCAGAGCTCATTTTTGCACACAGTTCAATGGTTTCAAGTATTGCTATATAGCAGTAACAATTTAACATCAATCATTTCTTTGAACACGCAGTTTGCTCTATTTAACCATTTGATAGGACCCTATCAGATGTTACCACTCCGGGTTAAAGTGGTTCTGGGTGCAATGGCAATGAAAGGGTACTTCACATTCCCCAACTCTCCAAGGCTGGAGCCTCACCATCAGTTCAATTTCATATCAAGGACACTCGCTGAAGTAGGGTCTAGCTCCTATGAAGAGATGCAGTCGATGTATTCTACAGCCCCAGCCAACTGGGCTTACTATGGGATCTACAAATGTCTAGAAAATTAAGAATGTCAAGACAAAAGAGCTCTGAAGAAATTATCATTTAACTTATTTGTGAAAAATTAAGACATTTCAAAAAGAGCTAATCGTATCAGAAAAAAAATTAACTATACGCAATAGAATAACAAGTTTAGGTTATGTTTTAACATAACATATTCAATCACACGATTAATGAGAACAGCAAACAGGTAGAAAAAACAGAAGACTATACTTGAATAAGTGGGAATGGTGATCAACAAATAATTGTATAAGAGAATCAAATTTGGCCATCCTGATAAATGGTATATGCACAAATCAGGATTTCTTATTAAAAAAATGAAATACATAAAATAATTTGGAATACATACAGATTACCTAATTCCAGATCTAATGATAATTAAGAAATAAAAACTGTCATCCAGTTGATATTGCCAATTCAGTGGAATAGAGAGTGAACATTAAAGAAAGAGAAAGTTAGTAAAATAATAGTATGTTACCAGAGAGCTGAAAAAGTTATAGAGCATGAGGATAACCGTGGTAGCAATCGTAGTTGGAACCCTTGAAACGTTTCTCAAAAGCCTGGAAAAGAGACTAGGAGAAATGGAGATCAACAGTATTAAGACCATCTAAAATAGGTAAAAGTATCCTAGATTCTTGAGTAGATTTGCAGTCAGTCAGACGTCAGTGAAGAAAAACCAGTTAAACCTTTTGGGAATAAATTATTATCATTTCATTTATTCCTCTTATTAAAGCAATCTCTTCCTAATTCCCCAGCAATAATGATCAGGTACTGCAAGTGTATAAGGGCAAATAAACAATAGAAACAATACAATAGCAATAAATAATAACAATAATTATAATTGTGAACGGGATGGAACATAAATGTGATGGTGATACCAATTGTAATTGGTTCTTTTGATACAGTCACCAAAGAATTTATACAGAGATTAAAGGACTTGAAAATAAGAGGACGAGTGGAGAAATCCAAACTACAGCATTATTAGGATCGGTCAGAATACCGAGAAGAGTCCTGGAGACTTGCTGTCTCTCAAACTCCTATGAGAAACCATCGGCTAACACTGGAGTGAAAAACTCGAAAAGGAGAAAAAATAATAATAGAAATTTTAGATGATAACAGAATAGTAAGTGTACGTTATGTGGAGACAGAGGTAAAACAGATAATTACATAATAAGCGAATGCATTAAACTAGCACATAAGAAGTACAAGAATAGACACGACTGGGTGGGAAAGGTGATCCACTTAGAGTTATGCAAAAGAATGAAATTTGACTACCAAAAACTACCAAATGGTACACGCACAAACTGGAAATCGTTCCTGTAAATGAGACCAAGTTTTCTAGGATTTTTAGATAGAAACGGATAATTTAATTCAGACCAGAAGACCAGACTTAGAGTCAATCAAGCAGAAAAAAGAAATTGTCATCTTGTGGATTACCCTGTTCTAGCGTAGCAAAGAATGAAAATGAAAGGAAGTGAAAAAATAGACAAATACTTGGACATTGCTAAAGAACTGAAACTGAGGAATATGAGGATGAAGGTGATGCCAATTAGTTGGTGTACTTAGAACGATTCCCAAAAGGGTGGAAGAAGAGACTGGAGGAATTGGAAGTCAAAAGAAGAATCTAAACCATTCTGACCACAGCATTGTTGAGATCGTCTAAAATACTCAGAAAAATTACAGAGGTTAGGAGGAGGGCTTGCAGTAACTCAGACTAAAGTAAAAGACCAACTGGTTGGAAATAAAGCACTCCAAAAGGCAGCAAACAAATGATAGATAGATAGATAGATAGATAGATAGATAGATAGATAGATAGATAGATAGATAATGCATAGTATCATTACCGTTCTTCGCATTCGGTCCGGAACAGGATTGTAAGAAACCTAGAGCAATAAATAATAACAAAAATAATGATAATGTCGTTGCAAGGGAATTGAAAAAAAACTATGGAACATGAAAGTGGCAGAGATACCAATTGTAATTTGTGCCCTCCGTATGGTCAGTAAAGGATTGGTACAGGGCCTGGAAGACTTGGAAATTAGAGAACAAGTATAGACTATCCCAACTACAGCAATATTAAGACCGGCTAGAATACCGAGACGAATCATGAAGATTTTGAGGAGTTTGCTGTGAATCAAACTCCAGTGAGAAACTATCAGCTAACGTTGGTGTGAAAAGCTCTCAAAAGAGTAATATTAATAAAACGGATCATCCAATTCTGGTCTAACGATCAGACCTTGTGTTTATTTACAACAAACAAAAAGCATTTGCCATCTAGTTGATTTTCCCATTGCAGTGAACCATAGAGTAAACAAAAAAAAAAAAAACAAAAAAAAAACAAATGCTAAGTTCTTGCCGTAGATTTGAAAAAATCTGTGGAACATGAAGGTAACGGTTTTCCTATTGTAGTTCGTGCTCTTGAAATGATCCCAAAGGCCAAGAAAATAATGTCTGGAGAACTGAAGATCAGAAAAAGATTCAAGACCATCTAGATAACAGAACTGTTATAATACAAAGAAAGTCATGCAGACCTGAAGAGACTTGCTGTCCATAAAACTTCAGTGAAAGACTCAATTAAATCTGGAGTGAAAAACAAGCGAGTGGTGATATAATAATAAAAGTGTTTTAAAAAATAATAAATGCAAATGTTAAACAATAAGTGCATGTGCTTGCGTTTGTTTGGTCTCTTTCTTTGAATAGCATATCAGTCTTTGACGCTTATTTAAATGTCAAAGCCGTTCTTAGTTGTGATACTATTTAACCCACAACTAGGGGATAAGAGGTTCATACATTTCTCCAAGGGCATTAATCCGAAAGTTAACGTGACTGGTGTTTGAACTTGTTTAGTGCAGTGTCAGAGTCCATCACGCGAGCCACTACATGTGTTTAGGTCTTTGGTTAAAGCTAAACGTATTCACACAAGTATATGCCAATGCCAGATTTATAAGAAAAAAGTATTTTGATATATGTCTTAATGTTAAAGCTGTGCAATCCAATATTTAAGAAAGTCGAGACACTAAAAGAGGGATTAATTTTATTAAGAAATATTGGTTGTCAAGAATTTTAAAAAGTAAGATATTATATACAGTCATATGATTTACTTAATTTATTATACACACACACACACATATATATATATATATATATATATATATATATATATATATATATATATATATATATATATATATATATATATATATACATGCATGCTTACGTTTGCATATTTTAGTATATGCATCCAACGAATATTCGCATGTACATACAGTGAAATATATATTTGCGCAAATCGACGTGTGCTCGTATATACGTATTTCTGTAAAAAATTTTTAGACATTTATAAGTACACATCTTCTAAATCTCTAAATCTCTCACTAATTCACTTTTTTTTAACATATATATTATATGATGTAATATATATATAAGTTAAGCGTAAAGTTAGCGACCATAGTCGAGGGTGACCTGAAGGCTCCCTTTTCATTTGCTACTCCACCAAAGTTTTGAGGAGGGCACTACTCTTTTCCAAAGATTACTCCACCTCACCCTTGATCGGTACTTTATAACGTCGAGTTTTATGCCAGGCGGTATCAAGTGCCATTTTTTGAGTCTCTGGCATGATTCGACCAGTGATTGAACCCCAGTCTCCCGGGTCATTGGTGAACAATCTAAATACCTATAAAAGAGACTGAAAGTAATTTCCTAGGTTTCACTAAATGGATCTTTAGGAGATTAGTTTATGGAGTAGTTTTTATTCACAAATTGCATCAACTGTGTTTTTTCCAATACGCCAGAGCTACGGAATTAGGTAAAAATGTAAACAAACGGCTGCTGCTGCTGCTGCTGTTGCTAAATGAATACCTTAAAAATTCCCTTAGCCTATGTGGTCCGCTTGGTGGCCGAGAGGTCTGAGACAGTCTAGCGTAAAGTTGGACGGGTTTCGATCCCGGCTTCCAGCGTCCTGCGTGTCTAGCCACACTGAAGAGTTCTGATAGAACAAAACAGCCTGTCTGTGGATGACAATATATATATATACGATTATTCTAGCAAGAGTAAGACGTGAAACAGTCAACTTAAAGCGTAGTAGAGCTTCTTTGATTTCAGAGTTTATCTTCTAGAATTTTTGCTCAATCCATGCCAAAGAACCAAGTTTGCATTACTATTTTGTAAATGGTTGGTCAAAACACTAATAGATTCTTTATTTGCCAAACGCATAATTCCGAAGCAATACACAAAAAGAATTTGAACCTGGATTGCCGAATATATTTCCTCCGACTGTATCCTTAACGATAACTTTAAAACAACGAAAAAAAAAAAAAAAACTTTATTTCTAGAGTATGTTTCCAGTCAATTACAGTATATATATTGTTAAAAATAATCCTTTTAAAGCTTCGTGTTACGCTTACGTTTTATTTTGTCTATTTTCTGTAAGTTATTTCCAATCCTTCCTCTGTCACATTCTGTCTTGCTATTTCCCATCATTTTTTTTACGTTTGTCCTTTATTCAAAGGATCATTCAAATCATTGGAGGTGTTTGGGGGCAGGCTCGGGTCTAACTGAAACGAGAATGGCTTACAGGCTCGTTTTGCTTTGCTATGAATGACCGAGGAGGTTAAATAAGAGAGAGAGAGAGAGAGAGAGATGAAGCGAGATCAACAGAAGCAGTGAGATAAAGGAGCCGGGCTGAGCAGGAAAAGCATCTCCTTGCGTATCGTTTGTTTGTCTCTGTGATATGATTTCATTTGATTGTAGAGAACGTTGAGACGGAGATTAAAATGGCGACAGGACATCTGAAAGCAACGAAGAAAAAAAAAACTTGTGGTTTGTTTCTGATATTTTTTAAACTTTAAGCAGTGGAGTATTCAAATAATTGAAAGGTTACATCAGGGAATAGACAACTAGATAGATAGATAGATAGATAGATAGATATGTAACGTGAGAGAGAGGCATTGATATATGCACATACACTCACGACGTAAACACTTCATATATATATATATATATATATATATATATATATATATATATATATATATGAAGTGAGAGTGAGTAAAGCGTATGTACTGTAACGTTTATCATCGTAGTAAATAGAATCAGGAATAAGAGTTCAAATCCTGAACGAAGTTGCTTGTGTTTCACTTCACGTTGATCCCATTAGGAGTGGTATAGGCCTATTTTTCTTCTCTTTATAGATATATGTATATGCATTTACCACCTATCCCCCGCTCGAGCAGGTTGTGACAAAAGGTCCATTTTTAAGCGGTGTTTAACAGGTTTTAATTAAAGTTTTCCTTCTCCAAGACTAGTTGCCTCACCAAGGCTGAAGAATCCAGTCTGTCCTATTTACCTATAGCTGGAGGGAGAATAATTGGATTCATATATACCTATCTATCTAGCACCTCCATCTATCTAACACCCCAAGCGTGTGCAGGGGTGACACAAGGTTATATGTAAGCGGAGTAAAGCTGGCTTAGATTTAGAGTTTACCTTCTTTTAGTCTTGTTGCCAAAAAAAGACAAAAGAACGTAGTTTGCCTCACCATTTACTCGTAGTTGGGGGAAGTACAGCCGGATACATACCAATCGTCAAGGCATTAGCGCAACGTGAAACGCAGTCTCGACCGCTATGCGTAACTCCTACACATATATGCAGGCTGATAATTCCCTCGACAAACTATTTATTATCGAATACAAGGAGAATCCTTTGATATTCCTACGTTTAAGTAATATATTCAAATAAAAATATACCATATTGAACTCTTACTTTTTCACTGTTTTCTTTTTCCTAGATGGTTACCTAACCAAGGCAAAAGAATCCAGTCTGCCCTTCTATAGATAAGTAGCAGATAAGTAGTGGAACAGGCTGAGTTCTTTCGGCTAGATAAGGCAACCTGTCCAGTGAGGAAAACTCTACATTCAAACCAGCTCTAAAATCTTGACTTTGTGTCACATCCTGCACGTGCAGAGTGGCTGTGTAATTACACACACATATATATATATATATATATATATATATATATATATAAGTAAAGTAAAGTTGGCGACCATAGTCGAGGGTAACCCGAAGGCTCCCTTTTCGATAGCTACTACACCAAGGTGTAGGGGAGGGCGCTACTCCTTTCCCTGGATTGCTCAACTTTACCCTTGATCCGTACCTTATAATGCTGGGTGTTAAGCAAGGAGGCATCAAGTACCATTTTTTGAGTCTTTGGCATGACGCGACCTGGGATTGAACCCAGGTCTCCCGGGCCATTGGCGAACACTCTAACCCTAGGCCAATGTCCGTACAAGTTTGTTTAAAACAAAGGAACTTTATATAATCTATTTTTTTCTTGGGCTTTCATGATAGTTTCTTTATATCAGAGTCCAGTTGATAGATTAGTTTCCCTTAGTTTTGTTCCCAAGCGCCTTCGATCACATCGACTGATCGACGTCAGGATTTTTTTGTGAGCATTGCTTTTTTTAATTGTTTTGGATACGATATCTAATTTGTTTAAAGGCTTTACTATTGGGCGGATGCTTTAGATTGTTCTTAAAGTAAAAAACAATTATATATATATATATATATATATATATATATATATATATTCGCTACGAATATAAAGGTTACCAAAATTACAAAGAAAAATAAATAGATCACGACAGAACAAAAAAATAAAGATGGAAAAAAAAGAAAGAAAATAATAAAAAGAAATAGTCAAACAAATACTAAAAACGGAAGGAAAAAAATAATTCTGACTTTCAAACATTCAGGTCGCAGAGATATTTTCTTGTTTTCAAGGATACATATTTCTAGTTTTCATGTAACCTATTCTATTTCATTCCTTAATTTTTTTTTAATTCATTTATTTGATACCCCTTATAATTTTCGTTTCATTTAATAAGTCATTAACCCTGATAAAGGTCTAAAAACTAAAACCTGAATCGTTAACAATTAATTCAATAAATAAAATCATCCACTGTAGAGCATATTTTTTCATCTCTGCATATTTTCATACTGTCGAATTTATTTCCATTCTTCCCTACATACCGGCCTATTGATCTAGTTGGTAGAGTTTCCCCAATAGCCCGGATGATTAGGGTTTGATCCCAGGTCAAGTCGTACCAAAGACTCCAAAAATGGTACTTAATACCTCTTTGCTTAACACTCAGTATTATAAGGTACGGATCAAGGGTAAAGTGGAGCAATCCAGGGAAAGGAGTAACGCCATTCCCAACTTCTCGGTGTAGAAGCTATTGTCGAGTCGCTCTCGACAATGGTCGCCAACTTCACTTTATATATACAGTGAAAAAGTAAGAGTTCAATATGGTATAACTTTATTTGAATATATTACTTAAACAGAGTAATATCTGTATTCTATAATAAATAGTTTGTAAAGGGAATTATCAGTCTCCATATATGTGTAGGAGTCACGTATAGCGGTTGAGACTGCGTTTCGCGTCGCGCTAATGCCTTTACGATTGGTATGTATCCGGCTGTACTTCCCCAGCTACGAGTAAATAGTGAGACAAACTACGTTCTTTTGTCTTTTTTGGCAACAAGACTAAAAGAAGGTAAACTCTAAATCTAAGCCAGCTTTACTCCGCTTACACTAAACCTTATGTCACCCCTGCACGTGATGGGGGTGTTAGATAGATAGATAGATAGATAGATAGATAGATAGATAGATAGATAGATAGATATGAATCCAATTATTTTCCCTCCAGCTATGGGTAAATAGGACTGACTGGATTCTTCAGCCTTGGTGATGCAACTAGTCTTGGAGAAGGAAAACTCTGAATCCAAACCTGTTGAATTCCGCTTAAAAATTGACCGAGTGTCATATCCTGCCCGAGCGGAGGGGTTGGTAAATATGGATAGATAGATAGATAGATAAACGGATGTTGGCAAAGAGAATTTGTGAATGAGCGATTGAGATGTCTACGCATAAATGATCAAGATTGTATGTGTAAATACGGGTACACGTGGGGTTGGGTACTTATATATTTCTTGTGCATACACGTTATACACACACACACACACACACACACACACACACACACACACACACATATATATATGTGTGTGTGTGTGTGTGTGTGTGTGTTTGTATGGGTAGCATTTTAAAAATATTGTAAGAAGAGATATAGCTGAACATTTTTGATGCAGCAGCACACAAACGATTCGTATAAAACTAGAAAAACAAATTCATATTTTTCTAGCCTTCTTTCCAGGCGAGGTTTTAAATTTTTGAATACCCGTTGTGCCTATATATATATATATATATATATATATATATATATATATATATATATATATATATATATACATATACATGTGTGTGTGTGTATGTGTGTGTGTGTGTGTTAGAATGGTCAGTAAGCGAGAAAGGTAGTCAAACTGAGACCGGATTTAAGACGCCACCATTTTTTTCCGGAATTTTCTCTTTTGTCTTTTTAACGACGCAAGAGAATCTAGTTTGCTATTGTTTTATTGTAGATCTCTGTATGTAAAAATAGTGAGTTTGTATTTTGTGAGTTGTGCCTAACTGATGGAGTTCTATTAATAAAACCAAATACGATTAATGGTAAACAGGGGATTCAAAGACACATAATTGAGGGATATTGATCGAAGATGGACACACATACACACACACACCACACACACACATATATTGTACCTATCATAAGTATTTGAACAAATTGACAACTTGCTTCTAATCACTAATTTGGAGATTGAAAAAAGCAATATGACGCAAGAATATATAAATGTTAAAGCAATCAATATAAGAAGGTATCTATGTAGAAATATTTTGGTGATCTGAATGCTAAATATCTTTAAACTTTCGGGGTGAAAAAAAAAACAAATGTTTTTGTTCGTTTTAAAATCCTATTTAGAGACGACCAGAGAATTTAATTAGCGAATTTATCCTATTATTGGAAGATTTGCAAATTTATTAACTTGGATCCTTGTAATTCCCCACCCCTACCACTGCAATCTTACACAATTGGAAAAGGATTTTCTGCTTTTTCAAATACTTTTGAGCGGTAGCTTCAATAGGCAATCTTTATAACACCTACATAAGTCGTTCTTTATGCATTGATCCAACACCTCCGTCACAAGTTGGATTTGAAACAAAATCAATTTTTAATCCCGGTAAATCTGGTTTGAATTCAAAGTTTTACATCTAGAAAATTGCCGCGGTGATCGTAGGTTTATTTGTTTTAATGCCAAATCAACTCTTACGGATTATTTAATGACAAATTATTTTTATATGTATGAGTGTGCGTGCGTGTGTGTACGATATATATATATATATATATATATATATATATATATATATATATATATATATAGAGAGAGAGAGAGAGAGAGAGAGAGAGAAAGTGATTTGGAAGTGAATAGTTTGGTAGTAACTATTTTTAAACGCGTTGGAGCTCATGTTTGCGCATTTTAAAATCGTTTCAAGTATGGCTATCCAACACAAATTATTCTATTTGATATTACCCTATTGTTTGCACACAATCTAAATGATTTCAAATATTGCCCCCTCAACGCAAATGACCCTCAGCTGCCGCCTTCTGAAACGTTTAAGTTGAGGTTGGGTGCTTATTTACTATAAGAACAATTTGAAGAATACGGTGGGGGCCATTCATATAAGTTTCAAGTTTTAGCATGACAAGGCAGTCGATCGGATCGAGCGTCTCCAACTGCCTGCTTAGGCCCAGTAAGAGCCAAAGTAGACCGACCAAACTTGCTGCCTAACCAAGAATACATTGTACTTGTCTATTTACCGATAAATTATGGGAAAACAGATGGATTCATATTGTTGCCAAAGTCATTAGAGCAAAGAGAAATGCGTACAGCTTCATCCAAAATTTGAAAACGAGTCCAAACTAATTTCCAACAAAGGTAATCGTGACACCAGGAGCTTATGTTCGTAAAATCCTAAAAAAAAATAAATAAATAAATAAATAAAAAATAAATCACTTCGTGGATCTACTCATTTAAAAGGATTTCTTTCTCTCTTTGGACCTACAACAATTTTTTTTATATATATGTGGTCCAGTTGGCTTGGGCTGTAGAATAAACTGACTGAATCTCTGCAAAGGGGTAAGACTCTACCAACGAGTGTCCTGGATATGATACTAAAGAATCTGATGGTGAAGTTCCAGTAAGACTCGAGCGTTGAGGAACACGGAGTACCCCTTCATTGCCATCGCTCACAAGTCCACTCTGGCTCGGAGTGGTAGTATCAGACAGGGTCCTATCTACGGGTCAAACAGAACTAAAAGTGTGTAATTACGCTAAACTGAACTGTTTGAGATTATCTGTTTTACATTTAACTGCGTGTTAACAAAAAACTGTAACTTGCGCTAAACTGAATTGTTTAAAACTTATCAAAATGAATTAATTCGCCGTTAAATGACCAGGAAAGTATTCATACGCCGTAAAAAAACAACCGACTAACCATATGCGTGTAGGATATTTACCTAACCCCTCCGCTCGGGCAGGATATGACACAAGGTCAATTTTTTTAAGCGGAGTTTAACGGGTTTGACTTCAGAGTTTCCCTTCTCCTTGACTAGTTGCCTCACCAAGGCTGAAGAACCTAGTCTGCCCTACTATTTACCCATAGCTGCAGAGAGAATAATTGGATCCATACCTTTCCCAAGGTATTAGTGCTATGTGAAATGCAATCAGTCTCGTCCAGGATTTGAACTCGTATCGCCGTGTCCATTTCCTACGACGATAACCATTACTCCACGGACACCTCCAACCATATGCGTGTATGTGTGTGCGTGTATGTCTTGGAACCTGATATGGCTCTGGCAAACATGAGACAACAAATATATCTGGTATGAACCAGTAATTATATGAATCGAAAATAATAATAATGATAGCATAACAAATATTCGATTTTTGCTTGTATAATAGCATATCTACCTTCGTGTGTTACTTGATTCCCAAGCCATTTTTGTAGAAGTAGAGTAATACTATTTAACCCATAGCTGATGGGGACAAAATATTAGCCCAAAAGTGATCGTAATCGCATGACTGGAATTTGAACTAGCATTTTTTGATACTGTAGCGCAACACTTTAACCATTACGCCAACCGTGTAATAGAGGATGCACACTACCCGAAAAGAGTACAAAAATATTCATGGCATAGAAAAAATGGGTATACTCTCGGAACTATACGAACTACTTGGAGGGAAAAAATCTAAGATGCTGGTTGGTTGTTTGGGTTTTACGGCATATCAACCTTTGTAGGTTATTTAATGCCAAATCCATCTTTATACAAATAGTCTGTTCTTTTTCAAACAGTGCAGTTTAGCATGAGTACAGTTTAATTGTCAAAAACCTTTCTATTTCAAGCTATTCAATTTAGTCAAACAGCTCTAATTCAAACAATTCAGTTTAGCATAAGTACGTAGTTTAGATATCAAAACAGTTCTATTTCAAGCAGTTCAATTTCGTATAAGTACAGTTTAATTGTCAAAAACATTTTTATTTCAAGCTATTCAATTTAGTCAAACAGTTCTAATTTAAACAATTCAGTTTAGCATAAGTGCGCAGTTTAGTTCTATTTAACCCATAGAGAGGACCCTATCAGGTGCTACCACTGTGAGCCAGAGTGGACCTGGGAGCGATGGCAATGAAGAAGTACTCAGCTCTCCAGCATTTCTAAAACTTCACCATCAGATTGTTTAGAGTCATATCAAGGATACTCGTTGGGGGTAGTGTTACCGCTTCGCCGAGATGCAGTCGGTTTATTCTACAGCCCCAACCAACAGGGAAAAAAAATCTTAGAGGTTTTTGCTACCCAATGAACTAATACTACTATATGAATGTTTTGTTTTGTTTTGTTTTTTTGTCTGTTTGTTTTTTGTTTTTGTTTTTGTTTTTTGTTGTTGTTTTTTTTTTGCAAAATATATAAGATTATCAAAGTTCATGCATGATTTCTAGATATTATTCTGAACACAAGCAAGATATTTACGAAGCTTAATTTTGTCTGGCGTAGAATTCATATCAGATGATTTGCAAGATAAGTTCGATGTAAATCTCCTTTTTCATTAAATATAGTCTGGTTCAAGACAATGAAAATAGAGTTATCATTGAGAATTGAGACGAGCTTGTTAATCATTGAGCTACTAAAAGCATTTGATTTATTGGATGGGTGCTTGGAGGGGTGTCTGTGTTCTGTATTTGGTTTCCCGTCTGGGCATGTTTTAAAATTTAAATTATATTGATATTAATTTAATAATTCTTTTATTTGGTTGTTTTTTGTTTTTTTTTTTTTGTTTTTTTAGTAATTATTAAGAGTGTTTGAAGTTTAATGTAGTAAATGAGATTTTGAAAAATGGGCACATGTTTGTCTTATAGATTTATGAGATGTCCTTAATTATTTGATAACTGGCGGCTGAATGAACCGTCTGTCAAATAGGGATCGTACACAAGAGAATGCGCCTCTCCGTGACTCTTTGTTTTTAAGAGGGACACACGCTTAGTCCAATGTTAACATGGCGCTATCTCTAGGAGAGGAAAGATCTGAGAGCTATAGAGAATTTTGTGTGTCAGAGAGTGTAGGAATAAGAAAATATTTGCTTAACTTCGTCTCGTTCAATTTTTTTTTAAATATATCGGAAGAGTTCCACTTAGAATCAAACATACTTGAAACGATTTATCAATGAAGCTTGAGGTACAGAGGTTTCCTTTTTTCCTGTCTGGTTTTGTATTGAGTTGGTCTCAGAATATAAGCAATACATATATTTACTTATTATAGTTTTCTTTCCCAAGACACTCTGCAAGGGCTGGACTTTCACCTGTTGAGGACCTACATATATGAAATTCGAAGCCCTTCTCTCAAACATTTTATATTAATGATAGATGAAATATATATATATACACACACACACATGCATATATATACATATATATACATGCACATACATATATATATATACACATGTATTTAGGAATTAGTGTAAAGAAAAAAACTACTGATAGAATAAAAATATTTTTTGAATAAAGCTCCGAAGACACTTATTTCTCTTACAATAAGTCCAGAACTGACCCCGGCAATGTGATAACCAGAAAAGAACGAACTTAACTTCAATGGCTTTCGGTCCTGACCATTCTAAGATAATTCTACTGTAAATTTTCATAAAATAATATTCATGCACCAGAGACAGAATAAAGTAAATGGAAATGCTGGTAAGTTTCATTAAGTAATTAATTGAATATACACTGTTTGTTTGTTTGGTATTATAAGTTAGCCAGGCAGTGAGAAAAGAAAGAAAATACAAATAGGTTGTTTAATTACTACGCAGCCTGATTTAATTATTAACTAAATTCAAATCTGATATATTTTACTTTAGAATTTTCAAGATCTTTTTGGTATAAGATAAACATTTCTTTTCATCATTGTTCCGGATTTTATCGATGTCCCTACACACATGCACACACACACACATATATATATATATATATATATGTGTGTGTGTGTGTGTGTGCATGTGTGTAGGGACATCGATAAAATCCGGAACAATGATGAAAAGAAATGTTTATCTTATATATATATATATATATATATATATATATATATATATATTACTCCCCTACCCCCGTAGGGTAGAGTTCTCTAGCGAAGAAGTAATCGTGTTGCCATTAGCGCCTTTGCAAGTCTCTTCGTATTTGAATTGAGATCTCGGCGGCCGTTGAACGGATGTATGTAAACAATAGTAATTGTGATTCATAACTGTTTAAAATGTACTTCGTAGCTAATATCTCCTCGTGGCTAAATGGTTAGAAGCTTTGGCTTGGCGTTTGAGTCAACCGGGTTTCGATCCCAGCTACGGGGAGATACTGTCTAGCCACACTGATGAGTTCTGATAGAACGAAACAGATCTGTCTGTGGATAACTATATGTATATATATATATTAAAGATATATGATACTAAAATGAATCTGACGGTGATCTTCTAGAGATTTAGACATTGTGGAGAACACATTCCCTGCCATTACTTCCAGGTTCACTTTCACTCCAAAGTGGTTGTACAAGTTTATATTCAATCTATATATTAAATTAATCAGTTTTAAAAAAATAAGGATGGAATATCTAATCATTGAAAATACATTTCGATTTTAGTAAAACATTTAGAAATTAATCAAAATTTCGGCATTATATAAACCATAAGTAGTTGACATACTGTTAAATAAATAAACCAAATCAATCAAATGATTCAACAAATGATTCTTATAAATACAATAGAAAAATAACCCCATGTGCAGCCAATTCTCATTTTAAAACCAGAATATAAAGACCAGGATTTTATAATTGCTATGGTGATATATCCCATGACGCCACTGCATGGACCCTCCTGACATTATAAATAGTGACAGACTCGATAAACGAGGCAAGCAAGACGAGTTAGTTACCGGTGACCGTTACCGTCTGCACTTCCGTAAATGCATACTGCAGTAAACTTTACATCTGTGTTATTCATTTCGGGCCCTTCAAAACCACAACAATATATCACCTAATCTGCCAAAAATCCAACTAAAAAATAAAGTTGCGCTAAGTATAGTTTAGATAAATGGCAATTTAAAATTTACTTTCTTATATATTCATATATCAAAATAAGTTTTATACTTTATATCTTAAGCTTCACAGAGTACCATAAATCAAACTACAGTATCAATTAGATTTCCTGATTACAGAAATTTTAAAATTCTGTTAATAGAAATTTCAGTAACTAAACTACTAACGTCTCAACATATCCCTAAAACGTGATGGCACATATATACATGTTAATATAAGAACAGTATCAACATCTTTAGCATTTTAAACTGAAGTTATCTTTGAAAATTCTCATATGATCAAGAGTGAAGTGCTTATAATATCAACTCCAGTTATTAAAGTCCTCATACGAAAAGTAAAAGTAATGTTGGGCGACTGTAGTCAGGGATGATCCGAGGGCTCCCTTTTCCTGAGCTACTACGCCGAGGTATAGGGGAGGGCACAACTCATTTCCCTGGATTGCTCCACTTTAGCCGTACCTTATAATGCTGACTGTTAAGCAAGGTGGCATCAAGTACCATTTTTTGAAACGACTCGACCTGGGCTTGAACCCTGGTCTCCCAGGTCATTGGCGAACACTCGATACACTGGGCCATATATGCACATAAACCCATATATAAATCTTCTTTCAGAGTTTTATTTTTTTATTTCATACGAGTTTTAACATGTTTTTTTCTCTGAAGTCTGAGGGACAACAAGTCTTCTACGTTTCCAGGACTTTTCTTAGGATTGCAGCTCATTTTAACAGTGCTACAGTTTGTCCACATGGCTACGGATAAGCAATAAAATCTTCAAGCAATTTTTTCCCAAAATAGAATTAGAGGTTTTTTAAAGAGTTCAATACCGTTCTGAGCAAAACCGATTTAAAATTTAAAAGTATAAGAGATGATCTACAACTTTATATATATATATATATATATATATATATATATGCTTGTGTGTATGTATTTGCAAGTGTTGACTCAAAAAAGTGTAGATGAGTAAGAATTTGGAGAATAAGCACTCACACCGTTATAACTTTTTGAAAGTTGTTACGTGAATTTTCAAGTCTATCAGTGACCAGTATGAAGATACGTATCAAAGGATAAAAAATTAAGTTACTGTACCATAACAAAAAAGATACACATATAGCCTTAGATTAACAAAAAGAAAGAACGGTTTGATTTGACATTGATATATAACCACATTCTCAAGATAATAAAGTGTACCATCATCATTCAATAAATAAGGTGGCAGTAGGAAGCTCTGTTTACTGTTTAGCCTTTTTCAAGAAAATCAGTAGCGATGGGTCATTCATTATCCCAGAAGACTGTCAGTAGAAACTTCTTTACAGACCGCCACCCTCAGAATCTTTTCTTTAACGGAACGTCAGTATGTTTCCATTCCATGGACTCTTTGATTCGGACTCATTGTCTTAATATTTTGACAATTTGTGAAGATTTTTTTAAAAACTGAAACATGCATCTCTATTCACATCACATTTTTGTATAGATTTCACATGATTTGCACTTCTCAGCCCACAAAAATTTGATGAAAGGCCTCTGTTCAAGCCTGGAGCACTGAATAGCCTCAAAACAAATACTTTTGTTAGATAAAATTAATTTTGCTGCAAACCAATTCCAAACAATGATGATTTGAGTAATCATCGAAATATTAACCAATTCAAACTCCTTTTTTGCCTTTGAATTAAGTTATGTATAATGCTTAAGAATAGAATCAGATTATGCATTGAATGTATATATGCTTTTAAAGTGAATATGTGAAAAACTGTTTGGATCTGTGTGTATCGTTAACTGAATTCGCGCGTATTTACATAAACGTGTGCTAATGTTAAAAAAATCTATTTAAAGGAAACCCCTTAGCGTCATTCAAATTGAATCAATTAAATGTGCATTATTCTTCAATTTTTTTTCAAAAGGATAATTCTTCATTGAAATTTCTTCATTATTTTTTTTTAAATTGAATGCCGCCATTTTTGTTTCC
Source organism: Sepioteuthis lessoniana (assembly GCA_963585895.1). NCBI lineage: Eukaryota > Metazoa > Mollusca > Cephalopoda > Myopsida > Loliginidae > Sepioteuthis > Sepioteuthis lessoniana. The sequence goes on from CAUZXS010001857.1 coordinate 145,345, forward strand.
ATGCATTTTTGTTCGTTCCATTTCTTTTAAGTCAACTATTTTGTTTTTGTTAATCATCAATAAAAATAGACCATACATGACTTTATTTTTATTCTTCGTCCGTTCTGTTTTACTGGCCAATTCTTTCATTAATTTTTATCTAATTACTTTGGTAATTAATTTTCGTAATATTCAGTTTCGATTGAAAGTGGGTGAGGCTAAAATGCTACGTACTTAAAAAAAAACTCAAATAAATGGTTAACAGATCAAGAAAAATTAATGAAAGATTATACGGATGATAAAAATAAAAATAATAATATTGATAAAATCATCGGTATAATATAAATGAAGATAATAATAATAAAGAAAATTTTCTCTAGCTTTATTTGTTTTATTGGGCATGTTGCTGCAATTAAATGTTATTTGTCAGGGTTTAGACAATCATTTTGAATCGAAATTAATCAAAAGAAATCTGCCACTCGATATCGAAATTTAAAAAAATGAATTTAGAATTTAGATATTTTTTTTAATATTGCAATTTTATTTACATAACCTTTTAAGAATTAATTATTTGAATTATAAATTATATTTCTAATTTAAAATGTTCTGTTTCTGGTTATTATCAGAATGAAATTGATACATTCAATAGAACTTTAAAAACTGCTATCATGGAAGAATTATAGCAGTCGGAGTAAAATTATCTTAACGACAGAAAAAGAATCAAGCTTAAAGTAATGTTGAAAGGAATAATCATATGGTTGATTGGTAGAATTTAAAGGCGTGTCAACAAGTATGGGGTTATCCTATGCCAAGAGATAAGGAAATTACGTATTCAATTTACGTTTAAATTTTTCCTGCTGTTTTTTCTAAAGAGGTTTTTTTTTGCATATGATCCTTTCGAATACTATTAATCTTTAAACAGATCTATATGGCTTATACATAAGACTCTAGATATTACCGCGCAGGGTTAGAGTGGGCCCGGGATACTCCTCATTCCTCAGGTCACCAGAACTGGAGACCCACCTCTAGATGCTCTTTAGACAACTTTTTGGGGAGGGGATGCAGTCATTTGGACGGAGAAATAATCATAGTATAGGAGTTAGTATAACTACTACGATTAGCTAAGGTTAGAAAAGTGATTTTTGACAGTGAATCTTTCAGTATATCACCTTACCCACAGATCCAATTTCTTGCCTTGTGCAAAGAAGCGTACCTGTATATCAATAGACTTGTAACTACCAATCTACCTAGGATTTGGCATGAGTCCTTCTATGGTGGAGGGGGAAGCGATGGTAGTTAGAATTAACCCAGCACTCAAAATATACATACATTTGCTTGACCGGTCAGCAGGTAAAACAGGCTACAAAATTAATTTTTCTAACGATTTCGCCTCGTCACCTGTTCCAGTCAACCGGTTTCCACCACATTATTTTGCATTTTTTTTTTAAATAATACAGAAGTATTTCTATTGTAACAAATAATTGTTCTTTTTAATTCGAGAAAATTGTCTATAATTACAAAGGAAACATGCTTCCATCAAATTTTCACTAACAAAAAGCATTTGATAGGCAAATGTATAGACAATTATTATGAATCAACACTTATTTAAAATTCTTCAACATTTCCTACTGTTTAAATCCTAAAAAGTATTTTTATAGATTTTTAATGTTAAGATCAAGTACAACGCAAACAATCTTTTCAAGGATTTAAACCCGGATTGTCAAGTCAATATCTTAAATTTCACGATATAATTTTCTGGTAGAATTTACAGATTTACTCGAATTTCTATCTTTTTTATTGTCCGTATGTCTATCAAAGACTGCCAGAACTATATTTTCCGATATTTTTTGTTGTGATTGCAAATGGAACAGTCGAAAATGATCTTAGAATATTAGTTTCAATACTACAGAGGTTCGTAATAAATAATACCGAATAAAATTCATTCTGATTGAAAAATATTCCACCAGAAATATTAAAATCCTTATACTTTTGGTTTAATAGAAAATTAATTTTTATAAAAATTTGTTATGACGTACTTATTTATTAGCCCAGTCGGATGGGGCTGTAGAATACACCGATTGCATCTCTGCAGAGGAGTAAGACTCCCCAACGAGTGCCTTGGATATGATACAAAATATATGATGGTGAGGCTCCAGCTTGAGCTTTAAGAAATGCAGATTACCCTTTTATTGCCATTGCTCCCAGGTCCACTCTTATCTGGTGTGATAGTACTTGATAGGGTCCTGTCTATGGGTCAAATGAAACAATTCGACATTTAAACTGAGTACAAACAAAAGACTTATGCTAAATTTAATGGTATGAAAGAACTGTTTGATCATCTGTGTGCAAACAAATGACATGTTTAATCGAATTGTTAAAATTATATAGCAATACTTGGAACCTTTTAACTGTTTGCAAACGAATGAGCGTTTTTTTTAATAAAATAAATAGTGTTGGATAGCAATACTTGAAACTCTTGAACTTTGTGCTTAAATTGAATTATTGTTATTACATAGCAATACTTGAAACCATTAGCTATGTGCAAATGAAGGAATAGTGTTGAAATTGGTAAAAAACAAAACTTGACTCTATTTCACTGTCTTCAATCAGAATTAAAATTGAATAGAATTATTGGTGTTAGATAGCAATAGTTGAAACCCTTTAACAGTGGAAACAATATTAATGCTAGCGTGCCAACAAATTAATTCTAACTCATTTAAAAATAAAATAACCTGCAAACTATTGACTTACAAATCATATGTCTATCCATTTAAATGTAGGAGGAAAAAAACGAATGACTGATGTTGAATTGTTACTGTTACAGAGTAATACTCAAAACCATTTAAACGAATGAGTAAGGAAGAATAAAATAGTGTTTGATAGCGATAATTTAAACAATCTGTGTAGAAACAACTGCCAAACTAGTGTGCAAATGAATTAGTTATAACTCATTTTAAAATAAAATTACCGACAAACTAAACTCTTACATATCATGTATATCTATTTAAATGTGTGCAAACAAATGACTATTTTTAAATTGTTTCTGGTACAAGGATCACAATAAATTTTTAGATTTTTTTTGTATGGGAACTTTTATTGATAGTACACACATGAAAATCTAGTCCCCTTCGAAGTAATCTCCTCTGACTGCAATACACTTGTTATACCGTTCCAACAACTTCTGGAACGCCCCATCGAAGTCCTCTTGTTTGAGCGTGTCAATGATCTTCGTCACAGCCTCTTTCATCTCCTCTGTAGTCTCATAAGGACAGCCTCTGAGTTAAGGGAAAAAACAAAAGTCACAGTGAGCAAGGTCTGGACTATAAGGCGGGTGAGAAACTGTCTTGATGACCATCTTTCTCAAATAGTCTGTGACAAGGATGGAGTTGTGGACTGGTGCATTGTCCTGGCGGAAATGCCACTGACCCGATTTGAAGAGTGCTGGCCTCGTCCCAAGGAATCTCTTGCTGAACTCCTTTAAAACCTTTACATGGTATTCCTTATTGACTGTCTGTCCAGTGGGAACCCAGTGCATGTAGATCATGTCAGTGCTGTCAAAAAAAAAAAAAAAAAAAAAAAAAAAAAAAGATCATCAAAAGTTCGACGGTGGATTTACTCTTTTTGGCCTTCTTGGGTCTAGGAGAGCCAGCATGCTTCCATTGGTCATAGTAGCAGATCCAACTTTCGTCGCAGGTCACCAGAGCATCAAGAACTGCGGGATCTGAATTGATCAGCTCGACCATCTTCCTGCTGTCATGACAACGTCTTTCTTTCTGATCTTCTCTGAGCACCCTTGGGACAAACCTCGCGCAAATCTTCCGCATCTTCAGTTCCTCGCGAATAACTCTGTGTACAATTCCCATACTGACATCAAACTGTGCACTTATTGTCTCCATAGACAAACGACGGTCCATATCCATGAAATTCTTTATTTGGCCAATCAACTCTGGTGTATTGACGTCCTTACTCCTCCCACACCTCTCAGCATCCCTCATAGACTCCCTGACTACCTTGAATCTCTTAAGTCACTCCAAAACTAATGCTCGATTCATGCAAGATGCTCCAAAAGCAGTCTGAAGCATTTCATACGTTTCTCTGGCATTTTTGCCAAGTTTAAAACAGAATTTTATCGTATATCGTTCTTCTAAAATGTCCTCATGTCCAGATTGCATTTTTGAAATTCACCAGCTGTGACAATTAGGCTTTAGTAGGGTGTATTCCAATTGCTACTGTAGTTGTTCATTTGAACTTGAAATTAAAAATTAGTCATCTTTTAAGATGTATAGCAATAACATACTTAGTTTTCAAGAGTCTACTACAATTTTAAATGCCTGTACAAAAAAGTCTGAAAGCTTATTGAAGGCACCTCGTACATAGCAATACTTGTAATACTAGAAACCATTTAACTCTGTGTAAAAAATCATTAATTGCAAATAGAATAATTCGTGTTAGATAAAAATAGTTAAAACCACTTAACTTTGTGCAAATAATGGGCTCAGGCTTATTTAAAAATGTTATCAGCAAAATGTTTACAGATCATATATTTAACAAATATGAATAAAGAGGATTTAGCATTGAATGGCCTAAGGTGATTGATATACCTTAGAACGCAACCAAATAAAAAGTACTCATTTATGAGCAAAGCTCTTTTCATACATCTTCAAACAAATGTGCAAAAATCAAAAGATTTGAAGAATGGAACAAATACAAATTGTCTTTAATATTTTCTTAAACTAAAGCTGATATCAATAGTAACTGGAACAAACAGTTCAATCTTTTAGACTGATGAATCCGAAGAAGCAAAATATATTGGCTTGTCGCGATGAATGTGTATCGGAATGGTCCATTCGTAAATACTGACAAATGCGTTGCGCTAGTTTTTAAAAAAAAAATCCAAACTTACCGTGACTCTAGCCAATCGGTACTGAAGAGAGAAAAAATCATTTTGCAACCAATCGAATTTCTCTTATTCAAACTGAACGATAAATCAAAATAAAATAACATACCAACTCAACAGACCCTGACCTATATTTGAATATTTTTGGAACTACTAACCTCTAGATTAGCTTGAATCCAGGGCTTCTCCGGTATTTTCTTAATGCACCGCTTGTACTCAAATTTAATTTCCATTCACTCGAAAGTAAATTGATTGAATATTGCCGGTATTTTATCTTCATCTTGCTGAATGCATATATATATATATATATATATTTATATATATTGAATCAAAATAAGACCCAGACTAACAAATATCAGGCAATTCTGAAACTGATTAATCACATGTAGATCTGGATTTCTTCGATCAAGCGTTTTTTTTTATTAGAATTTTATTCTATTCATTAAAAATCTGTTACCATAAATAAGAACATTTTAATTTTACTCACTAATTTTCCATTCTTTCTTAAATCTATAATTTTATTCTTATAAAAAAATAATCTCTTTTTCGAAAGACATCTCATAACCTATACAAAAAAAAGGAATATTTGGGAATTCAGTATTATTATAAAATAATTCGTTTAAAATATCATCATTTCAAATTTTTTTTTTAAATGAAAATATGATTCTATGCGTCATTAACGTTGCCGGATCCCGATGGATCTTTCATTTAAATGACCCGTATGTTTTGAACAACCCATCACTACAGACTATCTCATCCAATCAGGCATTCTGCTAAGTGTGTGATACTTTGTCTCCGTGAATCAGCGATTTTTCTTCTCCTGCTGAATAAGGATTTATAAATGCACACTAGTAAATTCATCTTCTGAGGACCCTTATGCTTTTATTCACCCAGCAAAAAAAAAAAAAATAATAAAAAATTATCACCACCGAGACTGTGTATCAACCACTTTGATTAGCCCTGACCTAAACCTTTGCACAGACCATGATTTTACTTGTCAATTCGTATATCAATTGTTAGATCACAGTGAATGTGTAAGTTTTACCCTTATAACTAACGACAATAAACCAATTATCACTTTTAACTTGTAGTAGTAGTAGTTTGCATTTCATATCAAATCCTTATAGTATTGCTATATATATATATATATATATATATATATGAAAATTTATTTTCAGATGAAGCATTGTAAACAGTTAATGGTGACAAGCAGCAAATATAGCAACACTATAAGGATTTGATAGAAAACTAGTGGATGCAAACCACTATATATATATATATATATATATATTGCACTTGGTTCGACACAAACTCACAAAGTGATTTAGTGACAACAACACTGTAATAATTAATATATATATATTCAGAGGTTGACATGCCATAAAACCCAAGCAACCTAATGTTCAGAGACGATGTGTTTGGAATTATTCATATTGATTTTGTGACTCGTCGAAATAAATTTTATAATGGCATATTATCCATCCATTGAGTTTTCTTTCGTTCTTTCTTATTCATTACACACACATATATAAATTCTTTATTTTGGTATTATTATAATTCCTTGCACTCATTTTCTTTGAGTAATTAAGCAATATCAACTGGAGAATCTTTAACGCCCACAAAGTAACCATATCTTGATGAAATGTTTTGTTATTCCTTGTTCAATCTTAACCAGCAAATTACTTAAGACAAGAACTTAATTTACTTTCTTTGAATGTATTGAGCAGAGTCTTTTGCCCTCAGTTATCCGGTTTCTAGTGTTCTTTGGGGATATTAATAATCTGTACATAATCATTATTGCTATTTCTATAGGAACAATCCACAAAGGTTTGGTAAAGGGATTGGAATATTTAAAGATCTGTGGACTGGTGGAGATCATCCAGACTACAACATTATTAAGATCGGCCAAAATACTGAGAAGAGTCTTAGAGTATTGAAGAGACTTGTTCTCGCTCAAACTCCTGTGAAAGACCACCAGCTAACTCCTGGCGTTAAAAACTCTCAAGGAGTAACATAATCAGCAAACAATTATGGTCTCATGTAATTTTTCTTAATACATATAGTTTTTACAGTTATATGGTATCAAGTATTCCTTTCTTTTATCGGATAGGTCTGATCTCCATATGAACGATAACCAATCGATAACTGTTCATGTCTTTGCTATGTTATCGGTCATATGGAAGTCAGACCTATCCGATAAAATAAAACGCATTTTTTCCAAACAGCAATCGTGTCAATAATACTATATGGATACATCATATGGACGCTGACAAAGCGTATGGAGAAAAGGCTCGACGGCGATTGCACCAAAATACTACGAGCTATAGTAAACAAGTCCTTTGTAGGTTATTTCCTATCAAGTACATTTTATATAAAGAAACAGTTCTATATCAAACAATTCAGTTTACCATAAGTACACAGTTTAGTTCTATTTAAGCCATAGGTCGGAGCCAATCAGGTGCTACCTCACCGGGCTAAAGTGGAGCTGAGAACGAAGGCAATGAAGAGGTGCTCCGCATTCCCCAAAGTTTGATCATAACTGGAGGCTCACCATCAGATCCTTTAGTGTTATATCCAGGGCACTTATCAGAGGAGTCTTACTCCTCTGCCGAGATGCAGTCTATGTATTCTGCAGCCCCAGACAACAGTGAGAAAAAACAATGGACGATAGAAACGAATGGCGAGAGAGAGAGAGAGAGAGAGAGAGAGAGAGAGTATGAGAAATCCGTACTAGCGGCACGACATGATGATGATTCCTTTATAATAATTTCTAAACAAATCTATTTGGCCCGTACATGGGCCCATATCAGGAACTACCACTCTCGATCAGAGTAAACCTGGTTGTGATGAAAAAGGAAAAGGTAATCCACATTCCTCATATCTCCAGATCGCCCAGTTAACTGGAGTAGGAGAATACAAAGACTATAGACGAGTAAAACCCATTCAAAAAGGCCAAATGTTTGCCAAGTGTCGTGATCCGAATTGCTTGAGGACGAGATCCTGGTGGCTAGGCAGTCGGTGAACCGGGAGTCAATGTCGTCACGTGATTCATATCACTCCGTTTTGGGCCCTCACTGGTCACATCCAATGAATCGCCACGTCATGTCAAGATCAAGGATCTATATGACTATTCCGACCTTATTCTTCTAATATATTGCTCTTATGGCAAACACCCAACCGTTTTTATCTTAAAGGGGCTAGAAGGTGGTGGTTAAGCGTCAACTCCGTTGAGATAACCAAACTTGAAACCATCTAAACTGGGTGCAAAATGATTAATATTTAATAGAATAATTTGTATTGGATAACAATACTTAAAACTTTTAAAATGTGTACAAGCAAATGAGCACTGGCTCGTTCAAAAATCATGTTACCAACAAATTAGTTGCCTACAAAATCAATTATATATATATATATATATATATATATATATATATATATATATATATATATATATACACGAGGATCATTAAATAAGTTTCCAGACTTTATTCGTATGGGCACTTTTATTGATAGTACACACACGAAACTCTAGTCCCCTTCAAAGTAATCTGCTGCGGTTGCAATGCACATGTTATACCGTTCCAACAACTTCTGGAACGCCCCATCGAAGTCCTCTTTGTGTGAGCGCGTCAATGACCTTCGTCACAGCTTCTTTCATCTCAATTGTCTCATAATGACAACCTCTGAGCTTTGGGAATAACCAAAAGTCACAAGGAGCAAGGTCTGGACTATAGGAAGGCTGAGTAACTGTCTTGATGCCCACCTTTCTCGAATAGTCTGTGACAAGGATGGAGTTGTGGACTGGTGCATTGTCCTGGTGGAGATGCCACTGACCCGATTTGAAGAGTGCTGGCCTCTTCCCAAGGAATCTCTTGCTGAACTCCGTTAAAACCTCAACACAGTAACCCTAACCCTCGGCCAATCAACTTTGGTGTATTGACTTCCATCCCTCACAGACTACCTGCCTCCCTTGAACTTCTTATGCCACTCAAAAACTGATGCTCGATTCATGCAAGATTCTCCAAAAGCAGTCTGAAGCATTCCATACGTTTCTCTGGCATTTTTTCCTAGTTTAAAACATAATTTTATTGCATAATTTTATTGCATAACGTTCTTCTAAAGTGTCCTCACGTCCAGATTGCATTTTTGAAATTCACCACCTGTGGCAATCAGGTTTTAGTAGGGTGTATTCCAATTGCTACTGTAGCTGTTCATTTGAACCTGAAATCATAAAAATTAGTCCTCTCATAAGATGTATAGCAATAATATAGTGACTTTTCAAGAGTCTACGAGCATTTTAAATGCCTGTACAAAAAATGTCGGGAAAGTTATTGAATGCCCCATATATATATAAAACAGTGATTGTCCTTCAATAACCCACAAGTGTTGATATGCTTTAAAACACATCCAATTAACCAACCAGGATCTTTAGAACTGAGCGTTAACCACCAGTTGTAGTTTAGATTCATACCCAGGGCAACATTTATTCCTACCCAACCGCAGGGATGCAACCAGTGCATTCAAACCCACACTGACAGGGTTGACGGAGAAAATGAAAGATACAAGGTGTTTCAAAGCTGAATACAATGGCTTAAGATATTCTTATCTGCAAAGATAGCTTTTTATGAGAGTTTCTGAATGAGTGCGTTAAATAATCGGTTATAGCATCGAGAAATTCGACAGTTCTTTCGAGAAGGCACACTCCCAGTCTCACAAAATTTGCCAGTCAAACGCAATAGTGTCAACTTGTTGGGAAGGCTGCAACGGAGGGTGTTCACATTAAATTCGTCTCATACATCGAAAATAGTTTAAATACAAGTTGTTAAAAAGATGTTTTCATCCTGCAATTGTATGCGTGTGTATGTGACTATAAGAGGGAAAGGAGGATAGAGAGAGAAGAGAAAGATGATTCTGGTAAACGTATATATATATATATATATATATATATATATATGTGTGTGTGTGTGTGTGTGTGTGTGTTCGTATTTTTAAAGATAACATGCGCGCTTGAGGTTTTATACATAGTTTTCAATATCTTGTCATGCATAAATATTTGACAAAATAAAATATCAAAAAAAAAATGAAAATAGACTATTTAAATAACAAAAATAGGAAATGTATTTGTTTGCAAAGACTGACGTTTCCACTTGATGGGAAAGAAGCTTTTACTCTGGGAATTCTTGTTTGGTCTTCTTGTCAATTTAAATGATTTATTTCAGAATTTTCCGTCAATTTTATGTGCTCTTTACATTTTATGCAAAAAAATTATTCAGTTCTTTTCGTTTCTCCTCCCCCTTTATTTTTTACTGTACATCATGAATCTTGTATTTTTGTCAGATGCCCATTTTCTTTTCGTTCCATTCATGTTTAATTTTCTTCTTCTTCTCAGTCTCTCATTCATTCAAAACTTCCTTCTATTTTTTTTTCGTAATTCTACTTCGTAGTGATTCTTTCTTCACTCAAATCTATTTTGTTTTATTCTCTTTTTCAGTTATTCTGTCTTTCATTCTTTTCTGATTTCTTCCTTTTGGTGCTGACGGTGGGTGCTGACGTAGGTTGGGGAAATATTCAACAATTTCAGTCACGAACAAGTTTTTTCTTATTCATGTATATTTACACTAGCACACATCCCTGGGGGGCTGCTTGGCGCAATGGTAATCGTCGTAAGAAATAGAAGTGTCAATCCGAGATCAAATCCTTAATGAGACTGCGTTTCACATAGACCTGTTATTTTGTGAAAGGTATAAATCCAGCTATTCTCCCCACTGCAGCTATGAAAAAATAGTTGGGGAGACTGGGATTTTAACTTTGATGTGGCAACTAGTCTAGGAGAAAGAAAACTCTGAATTCACACCGGTAGTACTCTTAAAAAGTGACCTGGTGTCTTGTTCTGTCCGTGATAGAAGGGCTGGGTAAATATAGATGAGCATAGTTCCCACAAAAAAGGAAACGAGATTATGCTTATGGATCGTCATTCTCGCAAGGATCATAGTATATGTAAAACATCCTGAAAAATAAATACGATTTTAAGAAGAAGAAAATGAATAAATTGACTGATAATTATCTTAATCAATTTTCTAAATTCAGTTTGATAAGTTAAGAAGAATGGAACATCAATGTTCCACTGATTCTTCGGGTTTTGAATTTAGAGTTTTTCATTCTCCTAGATAGTTTGCCTCACTAAATCTAAAGAGCTCTGTCTGCTCTAAAATTTACAAATTGCTGGAGAGAAGAAAATAATTCAGATAATTAATTTATTAAGTATATAAATAAATAATATATATATATATATATATATATATATATATATATATATATATATATATATATATTTCATATACTTAATTAATTTTCAAGTAAAATTTTTACATGTTTGCTCGAATTTCTATGATTCACCAAAGTGTGTTTACTATGTATAACAAACCACATAAAAAGTGTGTATAATGTAGAATTATGTCTAATTATAATACAATCAAAGACTCGGAGGAAGATGAGATTTTTTAAAAACTAATCTCCTTCCTTAGTTTTTAATAGTTACAATATCACTTATTGAAATTAGTTTGTTTTTCTAATTAATACTTCTTACATTCAATATTTCAGCGAAGATTTATAAACAAAATATTTTCTTTAATACGTTTAAACTACAAACCATGGACAAAGATATCATTTTATTTTATATAATGTGCCACATATTCACCGGAAAAAAAAACATACTTAGGTTTTGAATTCAAAGTTATTCATTCTCCTAGTCCGTTTGCCTTACCAAAGCCCAAGAATAAAAGCTAGAAACCATTGAAGAAGGAAGAAAAGAAAGATTCATACTTTTCACAAAATCATTAGAGCGAATTAAAACGCAAACATATATATATGACTTTCGTATACTTAGTCTTCACGTAAAATTTACGTTTCCTCGAATTTCTAAAATTTATCCAAATGTGTTTTAATTGGCATGTCTGTTAAAGTCGGATTGAGCTTTGCCTTCCAAATTTTTAGTGATTACTAATGAGACAGTCGAAATTTTTCTTCAAACGCAACTCTCACACTCAGCACAAGCTCATTCAGTAGCTTTTTAACTGTCGACTGCGTAATCCTAACAGAGATTTTTTTTCACTCGTGTGCAGAAATATCCTATTTGTTTGCTAAGTTATATAAGAGCTTTTTAGCCGATTCTCAAGATATATAAATGTATGGATACTTTCCGTGCAGATTTCATATGCTCTCTCTTTCCTTCTCTCTCTGTCACACAGATAGATAGATATTTGAGAAAGATGTAAATAAATCCGATATGTGAATATAAACTTTGAAAAAAATATCAGATGAATTATTTTATATATATATATATATATATATATATATATATATATATATATATATATATATATATATATGATGTACAACGCTTTGACTTTTTATAAACCAACTTTAAGGGTTTATGATAGATGCTGCATGTTTCATCTGAAAAATATCTTCACCTGATAAAAGGAAACAAAAAAGTGAAGATCTTTAAGAGTTCTTTAACCTTACAAATGAACCATTTTAAATTCAGACTAATGACTCACTTATTTTCGAAAATTTTCTAAGATATTTTTTTTTATAGATTTAAAATGTTTTGAAATTTTTTTCTTATTTGTTTTTTCACAAAAATAACATTTATTTACGGTTCAAACTTTTTTAACTGAATTTTTTATTATAATTATCATTCAATGAAATGACGTCTTTGTTTGTAGATTGCAATCTTAAACTAAGTTTAGAAAATATTTTTCTATAAATCTTAAGAAAATAATTGAATTTAAGATCATTTCAATTATACATCTTAGATGCATCAGGGAGGTCTTCAGTGATTCACTGTCTTCATTGCCGATTTCGGGTTATTTCTGCATCATATCGGCTCCGACAGTAACCCCGGTATGACTCTGAAAGAGCCAAACCGCCTCCGTGATCGCGACGTGCTACGCTCGTGCCTCTACCAAAGCATAGAAAAAAACTAATAAGGCCGGACTTCGGCCGTTCTTATAGACATCTGTCCTTTATATTTTTCTATCAATCTTAAGAAAATAATTGAATTTAAGATCATTTGATATTTATTAATAAAAAAAATTAAATAAATGATATTTCAACTTGTTAGACCTAATTTAACTAAGAAAGTAGAAAAGATGAAAAAGGCCGTTTTTGTTTGATATTATCATAATTAGAAATTGTGCTCGATTCAAAAATCTTCCTGTATATTGTTTATTTACAAGCATTTTAGAATCATTAAAATTTTACTAAGTTTGGTTTTTAATTTATATTTTACTAACTCGTTCCGATCGTCACCTAATTTGAAAATTTGAAAGTGTTCATGAATACGTTTTTGATAAATCAGGAAGTCTCTCAGATGTAAATTTTATAACAATTATTACGAGGGATGATGTATACACCAGGTTCGGATTTAATTTGATTATTGTTTTCATTATAATTAATTATGTTCCTAATTATATTGGAAGATTTTGTAGCAGTTTAGATATCGATGTAGTTTATTTTTCGATGATGTGCGTGGTTGAGTTAGTTGGTAAAACAATAAATCTATCTAATAGATTATCACTGGAATTCATGTAACTTTTTCGTACAGTTAATATATACACCCGACAGTTTGGTCTGAAATTCGCCTCTTGATTAGAAAAACAAAGAAATAGAATAAAATCAAACATATTGAACCTTATTAACGAGAAAAATCATTCAGATATTATGTAAAGATTTATACAAGGACTAATCATTGAAACAACAAATTTCAACCATAATGGTCACACTTTATCAAGAAAATATATATATATATATATATATATATATATATATAAAGACAGTGACAGAAGTTTTTGTGATTTACAAAATATTTTGCTTAGATGTGGCACAAGGAAATATGAATGGGGCTCCCAATGGAACTCGAACTCGCTCATGAAGATTTGCTAGTCTAGCTTGCTTACCTTTGTACCATCTGAGGTGACTAGATAGATAAAATTTTCCCAACAAAGCTATCGAGGAAGCTAATGGGGATTGAATTTATTATGTTGGTGAATGATTTTTTTTAGATAAATTTGCTTCCTATTGCTCCACTGAATATATATATATATATATATGTGTGTGTGTGTGTGTGTGCGCGCGCGTTTAGTATTTTTTTTTAATATTCTTTTTTCCTTGACAGTATTCTATTTCCTTTGATAGCGTTCTCATTAAAATTCATCAGCAACCGAGTTTTTATCCAACTCTGCATTCGCATATATATTTATATATTATAAAAAACCTTTCAAAGGAATTTCAAAACTCATTTAAAAAAAAACAAATACTCCTTATACTAGCAAGCAACCACTGATGATGGCCTATGAAGGGTCCGAAAGCGATCGGGACAATTTTGGTAAATTCATCCACCAATTCCAAACTGAAACTAAGACACTTACCAGGAAACTCAAAATGATCTTAAATAAATTATACAGACAAAATTTGCCTTTACTATTTAATGAAAAATGCTTACATAAACGACTGCTGCCTAACTACACATGTATGTGTGCTTATATATATATATATATTTGTATTCACAATTTCTGGATTACTCCTTTTTGGATGTAGGGACATGTCGCTTCGTTTGCTATGGAGTCTAGTCAATCATATCTCAGTATGACGCAGAATGTAAAATATTTTAATGCGTCTATCTAGCCATAACCTTTCATGATACGAACTACAAACAATGAGTATGTTTTCACTCTTCCCATTAAACGTAAAATGGATCCACAGTGACATGGTAAACCGACTGATATTTTTTCGTCTAAAAAGGCAATAAATCATTTATTTATTTTGTTCACATACATGAATAATATGAGAAGCATTTGTGGCATAGTGGTTATTGTTGAAAAAAAAATTATCCGGGCGAACCAAGTTCAAATTCTTGTTTGTGTTTGCAATGATGCCTTTGAAAAAGACAGTATTATGCAATTTCTCTTCAGTCAACTAAGAGGAATGGTCGAGTTTATTGTAAACCTCACAAAGTTCCTTGAAAACACCCTAAATTTCAGGATTTTGAACAAAACAATTAAATATTTTGATAATGAGCAACGATACTCGAAAGTACTTGATTTACAGCAACAATAAACAATAGCTCGGTACTTTTGTTATATTCAGAGTCATATTTGCTTCATCTTACTCGCCGACATGTAAAAAAAAAAATAAAATAAATTTCTCTTCTCTGTCATATTTAATGTATAAAAGATATTCTATAATTTTTTGGTGGGGGGGGTGTTTGTTTTTTCTTTTGAATGGCTAACGGTTTAGTTTCTTGGATTAATGGCATATCAACATTCATGGGTTATTTGATGCCAATGCTATCCTTGTAGAAGATAATAGGTGCTACAATTTAATCTATTGCTGGAGGGATAAGGAGGTTCATACCTTTCCCTCGGGTATAAATCTGTAAGTGAACGTAGTAGCACGACTGGAATTCTAACTCATTTATTACGAAGTCGCAGTCCAATTCTTTAGCCACTACGCCCCAGGGATTCCTGCCTTGGATGTGTATAAGTGCACGCGTGTTCATTTCTCGATATTTCCAATATTCAAAAAGTCTGTGGGCTAAGTAAGTAAAGTAAAGTTGGCGACCATAGTCGAGGGTAACCCGAAGGCTCCCTTTTCGATAGCTACTACAAGGTGTAGGGGAGGGCGCTACTCCTTCCCTGGATTGCTCTACTTTACCCTTGATCCGTACCTTATAATGCTGAGTGTTAAGCAAGGAGGCATCAAGTACCATTTTTTGAGTCTTTGGTATGACTCGACCTGGGATTGAACCCAGGTCTCCCGGGCCATTGGCGAACACTCTAACCGCTAGGTCAAACACACCAGTTACGGCTTGCAAGATAAAATCACTATTCCTTGTTACTTGAAATTCAAGGCAACAAAACATTTCTTTATAAAAATATAAATATTCTTCGAAAGGGGTTGTAACTTCTGTGGCATGAGAGAGACAGACAAAGCCAACGGAGGAGGTCTCGAAGGACTTAGACACTACTATATTGACCCATAACTTCTTCAATGCCACTACCTTAACAGGGCGCCCAGCCACATTCTGGCGGTCCCCGTGACTGACCGTATCTCTTCTGGCCGCAAGACTGAGACTGAACTTTACTCTATGGGTACCTGTGTATATACAATTTTACAACGCCTACGCAATATTCTTCCGGCTCTGTTACCTGAGCTGCTTACATCTACGCATCCCTTCTCTCATGTTTACTCAGGTGCGTCCTGCAATCACTTTGTTTACACAGCAGGAACACCCGGCTCTATCAAGGCTCAGTTTGCAACACTGACCAGGAGTAGGAGGAAATTGCTTGTTTTAAGAATAGCCACTTGAACCTATAATTGTTTACTAGGGATTATTATTTACTTGAAACCATATAACTGGGTATAAACAAATTACTTATAGAATAGAAATAATTGCTTAAAAGCGTAATTATTGGTATCAAATTGGTATTTAAACCATACAACCGTGTGAAAATTATTTGTATTTGATAGGAATACTTCTTATCATGTCACCTTGAACGAAATACTCTTAACTCCCAGTCGACTGGGGCTTTGAAATACGCTGACTCCATCCCTTCAGGAGAGTAAGACCAACCCCCAACAAGGATTTTGGATATGACACTAAGCTATCTGATGGTGAGGCTCCAATCTTGAAGCTTTGGGAAACGCTTCTTTGCCATTATTCCCAGTCCCACTCTATCCTAGCGTGATAGCACCTGATAGGGTCCTAACTATGGATCGAATAGAACTATTTGACAAAGATCTTTAACCGTTTAACTATGTTAACATGATTGGATGTTGAATTGAATTTTTACTGTTACTCAGGAATACTTGAAACCATTTAACTGGGTGCAAAAATTGATTTATTCATATTACATAGTAATTCATAGAACCATTTAACTGCATGCAAATGAATGAATTATGTTGAATATAAAACACTTGAAAATATTTAGATGTATACAAATAAAACTAATAGAGAGGCAATATTTGAAACAACTTCATTGCGTGATAGGTAATGATTAATAAACTGAATTAATTGTGTTATATAGCAACACTTAAAACCATTTAACTGTGCGCAAGCAATAGCAATACCCGTGTGCAAACAAATTAGCTCAAACTCATTTAAAAATAAGATTACCCACAAACTATTCACTTACAAATCACACACACACACACATATATATATATATCCATTATCTAATGGTGTGCAAATAAATAACTGATGTTGAATTAAATTGTTAGTTTTACTGAGCAATATTTTAAACCATTTAACTACGTGCAAACAATGATCACAAGTGGATAGAATGATTAATATTTATTTGAAAATCTTGAAAGCACTTAATTGTGTGCAAACAATCGAGTTCTAGGTCAATTAAAAATCATCCACAAGCTATGCGTTTGAAAACCACATCTTATATATATATATATATATATATATACACACACACGTGTGTGCATGTGTTTTTTTTTTATTGTATTGAATTAATTTAGAGGGCTATTGCAATGCGAAATAATAATTATTTGATTCTAAATAATTTCAAAGTAAAATTTCATAGTCAGAGACTTTTTTAAATGAACACGATGTTGGATGTTCAAATTTTTTTTGAAAGTCGCAAACATGGTATCACGTGGGGTGATAGAACATGTTGGGTGTTGTAGACATGGTGTCACGTGGGATATTTAAATGCCATCCGGAATAGACGAGACTTCAGTTGTCCTAATCAATTTCATTTTATTTTATTTGTGCAATGCTTCAAGCAAATAACAAAATGATTTTATATATATATATAAACAAGAGTTGGCCTAAAATAACCTACAAGGGGTGATATACGATACACCCCAACAGTAAACCAAAATACCCTTAAGAAGCAAAACATTTCAGTGTGAATGTACAATAAATGATTCCGTAAACTTCTCGGCATAAAATAATCCTCGACGGGTTGACATGCCGTAAGGATCTTACGTTTTGCAAGACTTGTGGTCTAAAAACGTCTCTTTACATCAGGGGAGCTTACTGTCTATTTTAAGTGTTTGTACAGAAAAGAGTCCGTGTAGGCGCACGTGTGTCCGTCTGTAAGAATCTCCAACACTATAAATCTTACTGGGAGAGAGAGAAAATTTATCACCATCTCACGTCCCATCCGCTCGAAGGTGACGCTGACTCTACTAATTGATGCCGATAGACTTTGCTGACCAGTGAGCGCCAAGTCAATCAAATATTTAACAATACAAAGCTAAACTCCTTCCGACTCTTACCCTCTAGAAACGCACTCCCCCCCTTCCTCCGTTCTTTTTCAGTTGCTTGTCTTTATTAACTCCCGACTCGTACTCGTCCCCAACTGCATTTTTTCACCGCGCTTTCCCCCGTTAATTCCAGTTCGTCCTTATTTACGCTTCGCTATTTCTTTTCTTATGGTTCTAAAGTCTGGAGTTTGCCTCCCTTTCCTCTTTCTTCTTCTCCTCTTCCTCCGCCTACTGATTCAGAGCATCTGCCCCTCCAATTCAACGCTCTTTATTTGCTACGATACGGACTTATTATGCAAATCTTTTTTAGAGTTGCTCTTTTCCAGCTTAACCTCACCTTTCTACTCTTGTTTATCTCATATCGGTTTCATCATCATCAACATCATATTACCATTAATATTATTACTATCATCATTATTATTATTGTAGTGGTTGTTGTAATAGTAGTAATTAACTACGGAAAAAACTTGCTATCTGGTGGATTATTTTTTTCCATATTGAGAGACTAAAAGTTAAAAATGAAAGAAAGCAAAAAGATAAACGAGTATGTTCATTTTGCCAAATCACAGCATTATTGAGAACGGCCAGAATACTGAGAAGAGTCCTAGAGACTTAAGGAGACTTGCGGCATCTCAGACTCCAGTGAAATATCATCAGCTAATGCTGGTGGGGAAAACTCGAACGAGAAAATACGTTTATGTTTTTAATAATAATGCTTCTGTTGTTAAACAAATATATTTTCTCTTTAGATTCATATTATCATTATTAACTGAAAATATTGAACATGCCTTTAAAAAATAAGTGGTAGTGTTTATGGCGTCAAAGGTGTATTTTCTTGTCATTAACTGGACCCGTGAAAATTCCAAGGTTTAACTAGTATATTCAGCCTTTGAGATTCGGCTCACCCGATCGACTCTGTCGAGTAAAAAAATTATTCGGAAGTTAAAAGTTATTCTTCAAAAATCGCAATGAAACGTGTCTCTTCAAATATAGAAAAAGGAAAACTGATTCTTTTTACAATCCAAAAGTATGCTAGTGAAGAGTCACTATTTACTTAGAATGAAATACAATGACATCAGTGAATTATTTAGTCTTGTCCCTGGCGCCTGACGACTGTCAAAATGTCTGGTTAAAAAAAAAAAAGGGAGTCGCATCCCCAAAATATACCGCAATCATCAAAGGAAGATTAGAGAAATAGAAGTAAGAATTACCATCACCTCTCTCTCTCTGGCGGCTGGTCATTGTAAACATTCGTATAATTAACGCTTCCACTGTGGAGCCAAAATGACTTATCCGAATCGAAGACGCTCACTGATTGTAAGAAATTTATTTGGAAAAAATTATCCTTGACTCAACATTTATATTTGTTCTCCGCTTACGAAAAGTAAAAACGAACATTTAAGAAAAAAAGTATACTTCTATCAAACAAGCACCGAAAAACAAATTATACAAGTAATATTCATATTTTCTTCTCTAATTTCTTACCTCCCCGAACACCTGAACTTGTAAAATTATTGACTATTATTGACTGAAAAGTCGGTCAAATAAAATGATTTGGGGGCTAGTAAATTTTCCCCTCACTCTCGACTGCCGGTCGAGTGATTTCTTTTTTTGAATCTCAAAAGCAGGGTATATTCAAATAAGACTATATATACATCAACATCAAGTTGCACTGATAGCACGAAGTTCTCTGATCCTTTCTTGCAATCTCTCCCTATCATCTATTGCTCCTTCTAGACTGCATCTATTGCTCCTTCTAGACTGCATCCAGTGTCCGCACAGAGCTGATGCATGCAAGCCTTTGCTGGTCGGCCATCAGTGGTGTGTCTATGTATAGGAGTCCAGAAGAAAATGAAGTGAGAAAATATTTTCTTTTTAAATTTAATTAAATTTCATCAAATTTTAAATAAAACTATTACTATCACAATCACAGTATTGCTGCAGTATTTTAGTGAAATTTAAACTGTGTGATACAAGAACAGTTGATTGGGACAGGTGTTACGGAGAAGTTGAAACAGTTGGTTTCTAAAGAATTATTTTCCTACCAGTTTTGCCTGCTGATCTGTGTCGTAAAATCTTATGCGCCAAAATATCAGATGTTGGATTTCCCTTAAAGGAAGAAGAAATATTTTTAGGATTTTTTCGACAAGTCATTTTACAGAAGGCGAGCGCGGGGAATGGCTATTTATTAAAAAAAATGGTTCGTCTTCTCGGTATCCCTCTTCAGGTGTGCCTTCGGCGCCTAACATTAAAGTCTTGCTCCTTTTAGATAAGGATATTTGCCGATCTGGGGGAAGCTCCTCCCTGGTGGGCATGGTGACTAGCTTTAAATCATGAAGTACTCATGGTCCGAACACAATACAAGTTCCTTCAAGAGAGTTGGTCTGAACGAAAGTAGGTATATGCTAACAGCGTTGTTGTTGTTGTTATTATTCAAAGGAAATGAAAAAGGTATTAGTATTTATGACGGCTGGTATACAATTTGATCGGCGGATGTTTTATGACATATCAACCCTTGTGGGTTATTTAATGTCAAATCATGTTTTTATATATATATATATATATATATATATATATATATATAGTCTGTAGGTAATTCTTATTAAACGAGTTATTGGAGGTCATTAGTTTGCACACTGTTCAATTATTTCAGGAACAGCTATTTAATATTAGTAATTCTATGGATCATTAATCCAATCTAATACAAATTATTTTCACGTTGCCGAATGGTTTCAAATGATCAACAATAATAATTCTTTGTAATTTCGTTTTGTTTGGTGTGTTTCTTTAATCGACTATTACTACAGCTGCTACTACAAATATTAATGATAAGAGAGACGCGTTTAGCGCAACGGTTATCGGAGAAATTAAATGGAATCGGTACTAGAGTTCAAATCCTAGACGGAGCAGTTTATGGGTAAGACATGAATTCAACTCTTCTCACAACTTTGAGAAATTAATAGGGTAGACTGTTTTCATTAGCCTTGTTGAGTCAACCAATGTAGAAGAGATGGATTCAAACCTTTTCCATCAAATTATGGACAAATTGATCAATTCTCGTGTATATATTTATATATTTGAATATTATATTTGTGGCGCAGGGTTTTATAATAGCTTTAAAATAATCCGATTTATTGATCATGATGAAAATTCATACATAAAAGGCTAAAGATAAAAGGCTAGCAAATCAATTTTACATCTTGCTTGTCAGAATTATCGAGGCAATCCTACGATTTTAAAAAAGGCAACTTTTTGTAAGAAATGAAGAAAGGTGGCAGAGAAGAAAGAAAAAACCGTGGGAATTAGGTAGAAACTACATTAATTCCAACCAAGCAGTCTCTCTGTTTTCAGAGGGAAGGCTGTTGGGACCTAATATCGATAGTTTATCAATCTTTCAAATCAAATGGAGTATGCCTTGCTTAGAATGGAAAACAAATCAAGATGTCCAAGACAGAAAACGAAATTGTAACAGTAAAATTACTACAGTATAATGTGTATTGTAATGACAGCGAGCTAGTCTCACCGTACATTTGTTCTAAGTTCGATTCTCATAGCCATTTTTTTTTTTTTTGCTAAACTTTATATGTTATTACTCCCGTTCCATTTCTGAAGATCCAATCAAATGTACTTAAGTTTAATGATGTTAATTGAAGTTTAAATATTAAAGATTCGACAAGATTAAACATGTATTTAACTTGAGCTATTATATTTAGATACAAGCAGCATTTTATTAAGTATTAAATATGTCCAATAATAATTGCTAAATTTGCATACAAATTTCATATATTAAATATAACACCTATTGAAAGAAAAAAACCGTATTAAATTCTATTTAGAACTTTTGGCTGTAGTAAAACTTTGTTTAGAATCTGAGAGTTCAAACAAATATGCCATTTTTTTACCGTGATATCATTTACTAACTCAACACCACCCTAACGCTAATAGCACAACAACTAAAAAAAAGACAACCTAGTATTAATTTAGTGGAAGCAAAGAATAAGGTATCAAGTGATTTTGCCGTTTAAGTGAACCATAAAGTGAAAAACGTAGCAAAAAGAAAAAAACAAATAGTTGGGTCTTACCAGAGTACTGAAAAAGGTGTGAAACATGAAGTTGGTGGTGTTATTAATTGTAATTGATTCACTTAGTACAGTCCACAAAGGCCTGGAAAAAAGACCTGGTGAAATAGAGATCAGAAGAGACCTACTGTCACTCAGAATTCAGAGAAAAACTACTGAGTGAAATTGGTGTGAAAATCTTGCAGAATGTGATAGTAATTGTGATTTTCGGAATGAAGCCCACACCAAATGGTAATAAAGATAAAAGAGAAAACTTGCCGTCAAGTACATTTTTCTGTTCCGTCGGACCACGGAGTGAAAATAAAAGAAAGCGAAAAGATATACAAATACTTCGACCTTGCCAGAGAACAAAAATCTGTGGAACCTGCTGGTGATTCTGATTGTATCTGGTGCGCTCTAGGTCCCTAAATGCTTACAAAGGGAACTGGAAGAATTGGAATTCAGAGGAAGAACCGAGACCATCAAAAGTTCAGTATTGTTAAGAAAGGCCAAAATACTGAGACGATAATTGGAGACCTGAAGAGACTAGCAGTCAACGTTGATGTGAAAAACTAATATCAATATCTTAATAATTTATTGATAATAATCCTCGGTGGAGTTCCGAGTCAAAAAACACAACAATGAGGCAGCAAGAAAGAATCAAGAACAAAATTGAAAAATAGTGTTAACACATCGAACTCATCCAAGCTTTCCTTCTAAGCTCACGTACTCCCTTCTAACATTCTTCCAGTCAATTTTGAACTACTCCTCCTCCTCCTCCTTCTTTTACTTCTCCGGGGCCTCACCAACTCATTTGTCATCTTTCTCTTTTGGTTCTCCCTAACTATACTTCTTTCTTAATTTTTCTCACTTCATTTCTGCCTTATCTGTTTTGTCACCTCCACCCACCTGGACACTCTACAATCGACTTTAAAATACCCTTTCACTGGTTTTGTTTGTCATTTCTTCCCCCTCTTCCTCTTTATTATAGTTCACCTCTTTCTTTTTCTATCACTTCACTCTTTTTTCATTCCTTTTTTTTTCTCATTCTCTTTATGTTTCTTATTATTTTCCGTCTTCTTGTTTCTTCGTCTATTTCTTCCCTTGCTGTTTCTCTTTTTCCCTTAAAATTGTTCACCTCGTTTTTTTACTGTCACTTCGTACTTTCTTCATTGTCTTTTGCTTAATATTTTTTTTTTTATGTTCCGCTTTATTCTTTTTCTTTTTTACTTCCCGCCTTTTTCTTTTTGCCTCCTTGTTTTCCTCTTCTGTTTCTTGTTCTGCATATTATTGACATTTTCTCCATTTTTACTCTTTCCATCATTATCTTTTTATTAGTTTTCTTTTATTCTCATTCTTTTTTCTAACTTCCTACATCTCTCTTTCTCTCTCACACACTCAATATATTGGTACTTGCTTTTTCCTCTTCTTTCCTTTCTTTATTCAATCGAGAAAATAGGAAAAAATGTGCACTCATTTTAACGTCTATTTTTCCTCTTTACTCTCCTCCTTTATTCATTTTTTTTTTTTTTAGTTTTCCTGCTTCCTTCCTCCTCCTCCTCCTCTCACTATTATCACTCTCCAACTAAATCTTTCTTCCCTAGTGCTTCACCTTTTATAACTCCTTCTGCCGTCTTTATTTCTTTTCTCTCATTCTGTTCTCTCGTTTTGCATCCACCTGGCTGCCAACTTCCAACATTTCTGAATTCGCTGTTTCCTCTGTCCGAGAAACGCCGGTCGGTTGCCAATACAGAAATTGCTTCGTCGTAAAAGTTTATATTTTCCCCTGCTCTTTACGCTAGAACAAGATTTTCTTCGCGACCATCTCCAAAACTGTCCTGTTGGGAGTGGAAAGTGAGAACGAAGTCGTAAAGAAGCAGAGTGTTGGGAAGGAAATGCTACAATTTTCTTGGAAGATGAAGACGTGGTGCGGGGTAAATATTGGTGATTGAGTGAGTCAAATTTTGCACGACAACACCAACCTCCGAATTAACGATCCAAACAAGTTGAAACATTGGGTTACCACACGATAACCAAAGTTAAGCTATGCTAAGTTTGGTTAAAATCATAGAGGGTAGTAACTTAAAAATAAGATACGTATTTACGAAAAACAATTGAAAAGAATTTACTATAAATATGATTTTCTATTCGTCTGAATGCATATAAAGGACTGAAAATAAAAGGGTTTATTCAAAATTGTTGAAAGATCTGAGATAAGGCGTCAGGTCTTTTCAAAAGTTCCCTGCATATTTTTTTTTTTTAAATAGTAATTAAATTCATGGGCGATGACTAGTTTTATCTTAACCAAAAGGTGTCGGATATTTTCGCGCACAACTAATGTTATTATAATAATATTGCAAATAGTTAAAATCCCTCACCGCATCAGAAAATATATGGGTACATTTTTAAGTAGATAAAATATTTGAATTCTTATTTCATAAATTACTGAGAATTTTATAGACAAAATGTTTATTTACTTTTTACTCTACAATAAATTATATTGTGAAAAAATACCCCGTGCCTTTTTTAAAGGAATATTTAATCATATATCCATATATTATATATAATGAAAAAAGATACGTCAAGAAAAGTAAAAAAACGAACGAATTACATCTTCGGAGGAAAAAAATAAAACAAAACAATTAGTCACAATTGAATAAGTATTGAAAAAGCGCTCAATACATACGTAAAGCCGATCAGAGAACAAAATAAGCAACAGCTGCTTCCTATGCGGGTTTCACCAAAAAAAGGAATTTCAGCTTTGGAGAGTTATTTAATGCCAAAGCCATCCTTGTAGAAGAACAGTAGTGGTACTATTTAAGGTTTCTTTGTTCAATGGCATATTAACCTTTGTGGGTTATTTAATGCCAAAGCCATCATTGTAGAAGAACTGCATTGGTACTATTTAACCCATAACTGGGGGGGGGGAGATAAGGAGGGTCTTACATTTCCCAAGGGTATTAGTCTCAAAGTGAATGTAATAGCGCGATTACAGTTCAAACTCGCTTACCACAAAGTCGCAATATACTACTTCAACAATCTATACAGTTGAAACTTTCAAAGTTTCGCTAAAAGAAGCTGGTAAAAATGTATGGAAACCGCCTTCATGAAATATTTCAAATTGCCTCTGACTCTTCAAATAAGCAGTTTAGATGCTTAGACATCTTCACATTATTATATAAGTTGCTCAATAACGCGCGCGTCTGCATTTAGATTTTGCACACACACACACACACACACACATATATATATATATATATATATATATATATATATATATATATATATATATATATATATATATATATATATATATATATATGAATACAGATGTGTCTGTATATTTCGGTGTGGATTCTATATCAATTCTGTCAATAAAACAACCACTTCTTCCTGATTCAAAAGCAAATTTCTCGGGAACCTGCATACGATTTTTCAGATATATTTAGCAACTTTCTATGTTTTAATCATTTATCAATAAAAGATAGATAAATAAATAGCTTATTTATAAGAAAAATCATAAGAATGACAATGAATAATTGCTTTATTTTATTAATTCAATTTTTCATTGAATTAATTTTTTTCCTTTAAAACAATAGTTTTATTTATTTTAGACATAACTATCTCCTTATTATTATTATCATTACTCTGCCACAAATATTTATCTCACTCTAACTCCCTCTCTCTCTCTCTCTATATATATATATATATATATACATATATATATATATATATATAGTCATCCACAGACAGACTGCTTCGTTCTATCAGAACTCTTCAGTGTGGCTAGACACGTAGGACGCTCGAAGCCGGGATCGAAACCCATCCAACTTTACGTTAGACAAAGTCTCAGACCACTCGGCCAACAAGCGGACTACGTTGGCTAAGGGAAATTTTAAGGTATCTATGTAGCAACAGCAGCAGCGCCCGTTTGTTTACATTTTAATACCCTATCGGCTACCAGAGTGCTCAATTCTTTCGAAGAGCTTTTTGCATTATGAATTCCTTCGCCAGACTGCTATTATGGAGTGTGTGTGTGTGTGTGTGTGTATTAGAATTGATAAAATCACCAATAGATAAAATCTAAAATATGAGATAACATTTTAAGCGAGCTGGATTATAACAGTAATTTATACGGGAAATTACAGCGCCAGTATTTCAGTACCAAAAGGATGAAATACGAATCGATCTTCAACTGAAAACCTATTCCAATGTTCCAGTAAAAACAATAAAATCCTATTTTCTTTGTTTCTGAATACTAACTTAAAAAACAAATATTAAAGGTGGGTTTATTTATTTTAGGGGAGGTGGAGTCTCCGTGACATAGTGGCTAATGTGTTGGATTGCTACATCGTAGTAATCGAGTTCGAACTCCAGTCGCTCTATTACGTTCACCCTCAAGAAAATACTTTGGCAAAGGTATGAACCCCTAATTCCCCAAGCGGTAGGTTAAATTGTAGCACGACCCTTCTTCTACAAGGACGGCTTTGGCGTTTAATAGCCCACTAAAGTTGATATGCTATAAAAACAAATAAACTTATTCATGGAAAATTCTGTGAAAAAGAATTTATGTGTGCGTGTGTGTTCTCAGCAATCTTGTAA
This sequence comes from Sepioteuthis lessoniana, assembly GCA_963585895.1. NCBI lineage: Eukaryota > Metazoa > Mollusca > Cephalopoda > Myopsida > Loliginidae > Sepioteuthis > Sepioteuthis lessoniana. Next base: position 172,165 of record CAUZXS010001857.1, read on the forward strand.
ACACTCAAAGACGCCGTCAATTTGAAGTTTTGATTAATTATTCTGAAACTTCCAAAAATTGTCTATCCAAGCGCTTTCCAATATCGTTGTCACCATCCCAGATTAAATTTGATTTTTTATTTATCGTTTCTTTAATTTAGAGAAATTCTGACTACGGCAGTTTTCCTTAAAATTAATAGTTGCTTTTATTTTAAGTTATTACCAGCAACTAACTATTTTTATCAAATTATTATAACATTCAATACTCTGTCAAGAATCTCTCTCTCTCTCTCTCTAAACACACACACACACATATATATATATATATATATATATATATATATATATATATATATATATAGTTAGGTGGGTTTCGCTCCCAGCTTGGAGCGTCTCTGGTGTCTAACCACGCTGAAGAGATGTGATACATGGAAACAGTCTGTTTGTGAATGACTATACCTTTCCCCCGTTAGGTGGAAAGCACTTTGACGAAGGAATCTTTTTTGACGAATTGAGCACTTAGGTATCCGATAGCACAAAAATATAAACAAACGAAAGTTAATAGAAATGCTTTAATTCCCGAGCTGACGTTGGGTCGCAGCCTGGCGTAGAATTTGGCGGGATTCGATCCTCGCCTGGAGCGTCTCGCGACACTAAAGAATTGCGATACAACGAAGCAGTCTCTCTGTGGATGGCAATATATATATATATATATATATATATATTAGAGTTTCTCTAACTTAAAAAAACAACGATATTTGAAAGTGCTTGGATAGACTATTTTGGGAAGTTAAAAAAATCAGTCAAAACTTATAATAAACCACGTCTTTGGTAAAACGTGTTTACACGTGATAAAATGGTCAAAATCTGAAATCTGTGTTCTCAGCAATCTTGTAAACACGTTTTACCAAAGACGTGGTTTATTTTAAGTTTTGACAGATTTTTTGGAATCTTCCCAAAATCGTCTATCCAAACACTTTCAAATATCATGTTTTTTTTTTAAGTTAGAGAAACTCTGACTACTGCTGTTGTTACATTAAAAAAATCAATCTATTTATTTTAGATGTTTATGACGTCGAATATTATTACAAAGCATGGAAACTGTTCGCGATAATATGCAGTTTATGATTACATATTTATTATTTTATAAATTTATTTCGTATACCTTTTCCTTTATATTATTTTATTGGCATAATGGTAAGATAGATCGCCAATGGTCCAAAAACTCAATGGTACTTGATGTTTCCTTGCTTAACACTCAGCATTATGAGGTACAGATCAAGTGTAAGTGAAGCAATCCAAGGAAAAGACTAGCGCACTCTCCTACATCTCCGCACAGTAGCAATTGAAAATAGAGCCCTCGGGTCACCCTCCACTATGGCCAGCCAAATTAATTATTTTATTAATTTATTATGGAGTATGCTAATTGATTTAAGTATTTTAGAAATGTTATATAGTATGCTTATGTTGCTAACGAATATCTAAGATTATATAAAGGCTTTGGATTTTTTGTTAAATCTGAAATTTTGCGACGCGATAGTTTGATGGGAGGCGTGTTAGTCGACATGAAAAAAGGTTATTTTGTTTTATTTATGTTATTGTTTCGTTAATATTTGAAATACCTTCGCCGGAGGAACAAGAAAATTCATTTACTGAAAAAATATTTCCTATAAAATGCTCTTTTTTTCAAAAGCTATCCCAGAAAATCACCCAGTGTCTTGTTAGCATTGGATTTCTTCTACTGCAGGAACCCTTTGATTAAACCACAAACATCTATTTACCCAGTCGGCTGGGGATGTAGAATACACCGACAGCATCTGGGCTGAGGAGTAAGACCCCCTCCTAACGAGTGCCCTGGATATGACACTACACAATCTAATGGTAAGGTTCCGGTAATGCTGAAGCTATGAGGAATGCGGAGTATCCCTTCATTACCATAGATTCCAAGTCCACTCTGACCCAGAGTGGTAGCACCTGATAGGGTCCTATCTGTGTATCAAAAAGAACTAAACTGTGTTGTTTGGGATGGGAGTGTTTTGACATTTAAACAGTGTACTAATGCTAAACTGAATTGTTTGAAATAGAACTGTTTTGACATTTGAACTGCGTACTTATACTAGACTGAATTACTTGAAATAGAACTATTTTGACATTTAAACTGCATACTTATGCTAAACTAAATTGTTTGAAATGGAACTGTTTTTTGTACGCTAAACTAAATTGTTTGAAATAAAACTCTTTTGACATTTAACTATGTGTAAACAAAAACTATACTTATACCAACTTAATTGTTTGAAACAGAATTCTATATATGTATAATATTTGGCATTAAATAACCTAAAATGGTTGATATGCGATAAAACCGAACCCAAGCAAACATATCTGCAAATGCAAACGAGGTGACAATTACTTCTGTAATAGGAAGGGCAATTCTTCTCCAACTTAATAATGAAAACAGTCGTACTTACCAGTACTTCATAAGAAATAACACCAGCCACAAAGAAAATTAAGTGATGCAACTTAACTATGCATGTTCCTAAACTAACCTACTAAGTTTTTTTAACGTAAGATATTTGGATTTAATAAGCATTTTAACACGTATGAAACTTTCAAAATGATCTGATTGTGGAGAGAGCAACGAATGTCAGACGAAAAACCTCCACCTATCACTTGTGGTTTAAAGCCGTGTATTTATTTATTCGTTTAATACTTTCCCACATTGATGTGCACCTTATAAGCCCACACGTTTTATAATATGTCAAATATAGTAATTAATTATACTTAAAGAAGTTCTTCAGCTGGGTTCTCAATCATATAATAGCCCTTTTACCGGAGGCTATTGGATACGCCGAATTAGATCACAGCAAAGGGGTAAAACATCCCACCTTCAATGTATATCCTGAATATGACAATAAATTGTCTGATAGTGAGACTCTTATGGGGGTGCCCGTGGTGTACTGGTTATCGTCGTAGGAAATGGACACGGCGACACGAGTTCAAATCCTGGACGAAACTGATTGCATTTCACATAGCACTGGGAAAGGTATGAATCCAATTATTCTCCCTCCAGCTATGGGTAAAATAGTAGGGCAGACTAGGTTCTTCAGCCTTGGTGAGACAACTAGTCTAGGAGAAGGAAAACTCTGAATTAAAACCTGTTAAACTCCGCTTAAAGAATTGACCTTGTGTCATATCCTGCCCGAGCGGAGGGGTCAGTAAATATGGATAGTGAGACTCTTAGAGATTTGGGGAAATTAGAGTAGTTCTTCATTGCAATTACTCCCAGTTCCACTCTGAAACGGAGTGTTAGTACGTGTTAGGATCTTATCAATGGATCAAATAGAATTGTTTAATCATTTACTTTACTTGAAACTTTGTCGGCAAATAAATGACTGATGTTAAATTGAATTAGCATTATATAGCCAATCTTAGAATCATATTACTGTGTGCGAACGAATAGATTAATGTTGATTAGAATAGTTGGTGTTGGGTGGCAATGCTTGGGGCCATTTAACTGTGTACAAATAAATCATATATATGTATATATAACAGAATCTGGAATTAAACAACCTGCAAGGTTGGATGTATCATAAAACACACATTTTTTTAGCGCGGGTTTTATGATTTTACATAGATTGAACGATTTCACTTATAACGTAGACAGCGATTATTTCACGTTTATGTCGCATAGAACAGGAGGTCAACATAAATACCAAAGCAGAGATTAGAAATTATTAATGAAAACTATTAAACGAATATCCTACTTAAATTTCCTGATCTTTCTAATGCCCTAAAGCATTCCAAGCGTTTCAACAATACCATCCTGCCAGTGAGGCTAAGAATATGCTGACTGTATTCACTGGGGAGGTACAAGACCGCCCCAACAAAAAAAAAAAATCAAGAGATAGTGTCTTGAGTATGATATTAAACTACATTCGATGGAAAGGTTGCTGTTATGGAGATCTGAGGAGTGTGGAGAACTCCATCATTGCCATTACTTCCAGGTCCACTCTGACAGGTTTGTAGTACCTATTAGGATGTCAAATGGATCTGTTTGAACATGGTTCATATTCAATAGGGAAACTTATTCCCTTTTATCAGCCAATGAGTTGTATTAAGAATAGTTACCTTAAGATGTAGTAGCCAGCGTGTCCCCTTGTAGTACTCCTGCTACAATGTCGAAGTAATGTCGAGGGTGACCCGAAGGCTCCCTTTTCGATAGCTACTACACCAAGGTGTAGGGGAGGGCGCTACTCCATTCCCAGGATTAAAAGGGGACACGCTGGCTCCGTATCTCTTTATCATTTGTCTAGACTACGTACTTAGAACATCGATTGACAAAATCAAAGAGAATGGCTTCGAACTGACGAAGAAAAGAAGCAGAAGATATCCCGCAACAACAATTACCGACGCCGACTACGCCGATGACATAGCGATACTGGCAAATACACCTGACCAAGCCGAAACACTTCTGCATAGCCTGGAACGAGCAGCAGCAAGCATAGGCCTCCATGTTAATGCACACAAAACGGAATATATGTGCTATAACCAAACAGGGGACATCTCCACTCTAGAAGGAACCCCTCTTAAACTAGTAGACAAATTCACGTACCTAGGAAGCAGCGTCGAATCAACCGAAAAGGACATCGAAACGAGGTTAACGAAAGCATGGACAGCTATCAATAGGCTATCGACTATATGGAAATCAGACCTAACCGATAAAATGAAACGCAGTTTCTTCCAGGCAGCGGTCACATCGATACTGCTATATGGATGCACTACATGGACGCTAACAAAACGGCTGGAGAAGAAACTAGATGGCAATTACACAAGAATGCTGCGTGCAATCCTCAACAAGTCCTGGCAGCAACACCCCACAAGACACCAACTGTACGGCCACCTGCCCCCTATCACGAAATCTATTCAAGTTAGGCGAACCAGACATGCAGGACATTGCTGGAGAAGCAGAGATGAACTCATAAGAGATGTACTCTTATGGATCCCCACACACGGCCGCGCAAAAGCAGGACGACCAGCACGAACGTACATTCAGCAGCTATGTGAGGATACAGGTTGTTGTCCTGAAGACCTACCTAGGGCGATGAACGATAGGGAGGAGTGGCGAGAGAGGGTCAGGGATATCCGTGCTGCCAGCACGATATGATGATGATGATGATGATGACCTTAAGATATAGTTTATTATTATTATTATTATTATTATTATTATTATTATTATTCATTACTTGATACCAAACAAATAAGTAGTATTAAACAGAAATAATCACTTGCAACCATATAATTATTTGTATTTAATAGGAATTCTTGGTACCACACATCATCATCATCATCATGTCGTGCTGGTAGCACGGATATCCCTGATCCTCTCTCGCCACACAACTGTGTGCAAATTATTTGTACTCGATAGATAATCAAATGATCATAATATTTCATCATCATCATCATCATGTCATGCCATCAGCACGGATTTCCCTGACCTTCTGCCGCTACCCTTCTCTATCGTCCATTACTCCCGGTAGGTCTTCAAGGCTACATAATGTATCGTCACAGAGCTGTTGCATGTTGGTTCTAGCTGGTCGCCCTGCCTTTACTCGTCTATGTGAAGGGGTCCACATGAGTACGTCATTTATGAGTTCATCCCTACTTGTCCAGCAGTGTCCCACATGTCTGGTTCGTCTAACTTGGGTAGTTTTCGTGATGGGGGTAAGTGGCCGTACAGCTGCTGCTTTAGGGGAGTGCTGTCTCCAAGACATGTTCAATATAGCTCACAGCTTTCTTATGTAGTTGCTGTCAAGATTTTTCTCCATACGTTTAGTTAGTGTCCATGTAGTGCATCCATACAGCAGTATCGAAACGATCACTGCTTCGAAAAAACTGCGTTACATTTTATCGGTCAGGTCATAATATTTAAAATGATCAATTATTAAAAAATTAAAAAAAAAAAACAATTTCAAACATATGAAAATAGAAAAACACAAAGTTTCAATAAGAATATCAAAATTTAGTGATGTGCTCGCCAATATTCTTACGAATATTATGGCATAAAATTTTGGACAGCTATCGATAAGCTATCGGTCATATGGAAATCAGACCTGACCGATAAAATGAAACGCAGTTTCTTCCAAGCAGCGGTCGTGTCGATATTGCTGTATGGATGCACCACTTGGACACTAACAAAACGTCTGGGGAAGAAGCTAGACGGCAACTACACAAGAATGTTGTGAGCAATATTAAACAAGTCCTAGCGGCAACACCCCACAAAGCACCAACTATACGGCCACCTGCTTCCCATCATGAAAACTATCCAAGTTAGACGAACCAGGCACGCAGGATACTGCTGGAGGAGCAGAGACGAGCTCATAAGTGATGCACTCCTATGGACCCCCACATATGGACGAGCTAAAGCAGGACGACCTGCTAGAACATACATACAGCAGCTATGTGAGGATACGGGATGTAGCCCAGAAGACCTGCCAGAGGCGATGAACGATTGGGAAAAGTGGCGAGAAAGGGTCAGGGATATCCGTGCTAGCGGTACGACATGAGGATGATGATGATTTATTGGTTAGTTTCCTTGTTTAATGGCATATCAACCTTTGTAGGTTATTTAATGCCAAAGCCATCCTTCTAGAAGAACAGTAGTGGTACTGTTTAACCCATAGCTGGGAGGATAAGGGGGTTCATACCTTTCCCTAGGGTATTTGTCCGAAAAGGAACATAATAGCGCGACGGGAATTCGAACTCGCTTATTACGATTCCGCAATCTACCGCTTTAACCAAAGCACTACGGTGATCCCCCCCCCCCACTGATTATTGAAAGTGTTTTACGACAGTCAATAATACACATTATGCAAACTTCGGACTAAGCACCCTTCTTGATGGATTGATATTAACAGTATGTCAACGGAACTTGTTTATTACAGATGTTACTTTAGGTCTGTTTTCTTTTATATTATTCAGAGAAGTTGAGTTGTACAAATTTATGGATTTTTCCTTTTTCAAATTAGATTTTTGCTTATAAATTGTTTTACGAGAGTGTTATGCTTTCTTAGATTCTAAACTTGCATTTTATTCATTTATCTGTTATATTTCTGTATTTATTGTTGGCATGTAAACTTACAATTTTGGGGGGCCACTTTACATGTTCTTAGGTTCTTGACTTTGATATTTGCTCTATAACATTGTTTTAGATTTGGTCATTTATATATATATATATATATATATATCAGTAATATCCAGTTCGCGTCCGAAGAGAAATGTTGTGGATTATTGGTGTATAGAATATATGAGGAATTTCATGTAAATCTAAGGGAGCGCTCAATGTATGGCTATTGTTATATATTCCTTTTCAGGTTTATATATTTTACATACAAAGCGGATACAATGTAAATGGAAGAAAACTCAAAACTGGTTAAATTGTCATTATAAATTTATTTTGACGAAGAATATTATTATAACATTCGTCTCTTCAGATGACTTACATGTTTAATTTGAGGGTGAAAAACAGCAAATATGGATTACAGTGTATATATATATATATATATATATACACACATATATATACACACACACATATATATATATATATATATATATATATATATATTTCATTTTATAGTATTGAATTAATACAGAGGGCTATTGCAATGCGAAATAATAATTATTTGAGTCTAATTAATTTCAATGTAAATCTTCATCGTCAGAGTTTTTTTTTCAATAAATGAAGATGATGAGGTTCAAATTTCACGTGGGGTATTAGAACGACATGTTGGATGTTATAACCATGGTACCACGTGGGGTGTTAAAACGCCATGCGGAATAGACTTAAGTTATCCAAATCAATTTCATTTTATTTTATTCTCTTTTTATTTTAATTTTATTTTATTTCATTTTTTAAAACTTAAATATGGATTTAAACTGTGAATGTTAGTTATTGATATATTCAGTATTTAATTCAAACCGACTGTTTATTAAAGCTTCCTTAATTCTGAGATTACCAACGTTAAGTATTATACTTCTACTCTAATGGAAAAATTTAATTTTAAACAAATTAAACGATATTGTAGGTTTTTTGGCATATATTTGGATCTCTTTTTGGGCAATTGGCTTGAGTGTATGTTGTGATAGTATTGTTCTTTTTCTTCGTTGGTTATTGGCGTAGTGAGGGTCTGGAGTGGGTCAGTTTTATCTCTAGTCATTTCTTGTGGTATAGTTTCAAAAAACAGGTGTTAGAGGGTACATGAAGTTTCAGAGATTCCTTATTATTTAAATGTCGTGTGATTGATGTTGTTTAATCATTGTTTCTGAGGGTGTTTATAAAGTATGCGGTGTGTGTAATTTTGTCTTTCTCTTCGATGTATCTATTATGAATTCGTTTAATTTCATTTCTAATGTAATTTGTTTTTGCACTGAGTGGAATTGCTGATTTGAAATGCACAAAGAGGTTTTTATTGGTGGGTTTTCTATAAAATCCTGTTTCAGTAGTTGTCTGGGGCCCTTAAAATTAATTATACTAATTTTTTCCTTGATTCACAAGTTACCTCTTCTATTGAAGCTACATGCGGTTGAAGATTACCTGACTATTTTTCATTTTTTTGGAGGGGTTAAATCTTGATCCTTCAGATTCCAAAAATATTTAAATCAGGTGGATTGGAAAAATAATGTCTGTGGTTATACAGTCTTTGTTTCCAATTTCCCGCTAAGATACCTATGTGTACGTCCCCCCCCCTATCATTATTAAGTTCTACGGGGAAAATACATGCTTGGTATTAATTCTTTTAATACTTTATTTTTTTAACCCCCTTTCCTTTTCGCATGAATTTTTTTTTTTTCATATATATATATTCTGTAAGCCATATTTGCTATATTTCACCCATCCTTTAAGCGTATAAGTCATCTAAAGAGACAAAGATTATAATAATTTTCTTCGTCGAAATAAATTTCTAATGACAATTAAACCATTTTTTAGTTTTCTTCAAGTTACATTAGTGTTCGCCAATGGCCCGGGAGACCAGGGTTCAATTCCAGGTCGAGTCATGCCAAAGACTAAAAAAATAGTACTTGATACTTCCTTGCTTAACACACAGCATTATAAGGTACGTATCAAGGGTAAAGTGGAGTAATCCGGGGGAAGGAGTAGCACCCTTCACTACACTTCGGTGTAATAGCTATTGAAAAAGGAGCCTTCGGGTCACCCTTGACTACGGTCGCCAACTTATATATATATATATATATGTGTGTGTGTGTGTGTCTGTGTGTGTGTCTGTGTGTGTGTGTATTTCTGTGTTGTATGACTATATCAATTAATGTATGCTTTCATAAGATATACGTAACTTTTTTCTGTAGAGAAGATTTTATACACACACAATCAGTTTTGTTTGTTTTCACAAGCAAATCTAACCATTTTTCTTTTTTTTTTTCTTTTAGTTTTTTCTTTAAAGGAAAACAAAACATGACGCGATTTTCAAAGAAAGAAAGAAAGAAACAAACAAACAAACAAAAAATCGGGTCCTTTCAATTCGTCCTTAAGATGGAACAGTCTTTACTGATCCTCTTGGGGCCACGAAAGAAAACTTTGTCAATTTAGAACCGGCACAGATTTCTAATTGAAAGTGAACTGAATTGTCTGAAGCAATCCGTAAAACTATTAGCCAGAGGGAGTCGTAAAAAATTTCCCGTTCGATGGGGAATTCTGTCTTCAGAAAAATATTTCGCGCAGATAATTGTGTGCGTTTATGTTAAGGGGATTTTTAAGCATATGCATTGATATAACCAATCTAATTGTTTTTTTAAATCTAACAACTACGTCTGCATTCAGAAAAAACTACAGAAAAAATTAGGATATATATATTTATATATATATATTTATGATGTCTACAAAGTGTTGCTTAATTTACGTTGGTATGAATATTTATGTAGTTTACATTAGAGAATGGCACAAGGACTCTATTTAAAAAACAACGAAGCTCACTGTAAATCTTGTATTTTGGGCGTGAAATAAAATGCACCCGATTGTAAGGATCCAGTTCTGGTGATCTTAGCTGCGTAAAGTCACTAGAGGTCGACTTAGAGACGCAGAAGGAGAGCATATTAGGATCCCAGCTACGTGTCAAATAGAAGTGCTTGTAAATTAATATAAGACATGATTACTTGAAACCATTTACATGCATGCAAACTGTTTTTGTCAAGAATTGTTAATAGAAAGTATATGTTTATAAAAGAAAATTATCATTAGTTAATTCTCAGAACAACAGAACTGGGGTCTCACCACTGGATATGGAACGCCTCTTTAGGTTGGGTGGGTTTTACTTCAGTGCAGAGGATGCAGTCGGCGTATTCTCGGCTACGGTAAAAGTGTGCATATATATAAATGTGGATGACTATAGAGATATATACTCCCCTGTCTCCGTGGGGTTGAGTTCTCTGGCGAATGAAGTAATCGTGTTGCCATTAGCATTTATTGCAAGTCTCTTAATACATATGAATTGAGGTCTCGGCAGCCGTTGAATGGATGTATGTAAACAATAGTAATTGCAATTCATAACCGTTTAAAATTTACTTCGCAGCTAATGGCTCCTCGTGGCTGAAGGTTTAGAGGCTTCGCTTGGCGTTTGAGTCAACCAAGTTTCGATCCCGGCTACGGAAAGCTAATATATATCTAGCCACACTGATGAGTTCTGATAGAACGAAATAGATCTGTCTGTGGATGACTACAGATATATATATATATATATATATATATATATATAAAATTTCATTCATTGATTTCAACGATATGTCGAGTATTATTTGGAATTATTCTATGCCGAGAGGTTCTGGAAATGATTCCGTTGTATGCTTATGTTTATATGATTGGCGTAGTTTCTTTAGATTTTTTTCCATATGTTTATAATATAACAAATATTACAACCTAAAAGAAATGATTTGCAAACAGATCTATTTAACCCGTAGATGGGAACTTTACCGATACTACCGGAGTAATGGTAACAAAAGGGTATTCCACATTCCCCAGAACTGGTATCCTACTATCAGATTCAGTTAAGTGTCACGCTCAGGAAACGTGTTTTTTTTTTTGGTGCGGGTCGGAGGGATGCTCTTCAAAGGCCGACAAAGCCTTTATATATATATATATATATATATATATATATATATATATATATATATATATATATATATATATATTGTGTGTGTGTGTGTGTGCGCGCATATGCGAATAAATGCGTTAATTTCTTAAGTTTTTTGAAACCTAGCCTTTTAGAAGTGTCGTGAAACGACATTTTCTTGTTATCTTTTTAGCCATATATACAGCTTCCATTGGTTAATATTATTTTCAATTGACTTTTATTTCTTCTCTTTTAAGTACTGAATTTAAAAGACTTATGATCCTTTCATAGAATCTGTATTCATTGTCTGACCTTACAACGACTTCATATTTACTGGCAAATAAAAGAAATAAAAGTTTTCACCGTGTGGAGAGGATAAAATTTTCAACAATATTTCACACATAATAATGTGCAATGATGCGTTTCTGCTTTTATTACTATGTTATTACTGACAATTTTGTAAGCAGTGTTACTATTCATTATCAATTGTAACTTTATATATATATATATATATATATATATATATATATATATATATATATATATATACATAAAGCATGTTTTATGAAAGAAAAAAACTAAACTAGGTTCTTTATAAAAGTGTTTTTATCGGTTTACGAGATTTCTTGAGTTTGATTCCGTTTCATAGAATAATTACCCAAATTTTCTTCTTTTTCTACCATGACTGATTATTTTCTGAGACACAATCAAAAAAATTTTTCTTAAAAATACGATGAAGTTTTTGTCATTAATATGTGATAAATTCTATCCAAAGGGTAGTATAAAACATCCAAACATTAACTCTAAGTTAGAATCAGAGTTTTACTGGCCTTCAAAGAATGGAAATATCTTGAAAAAAATTACTTACAAAAGGCTAAGAAAATCTTATGTGAAGTCTTTAATGTAATATACTTAAGCTAACAAATGCTGCCCCCTCTCTCTCTCTCTTTCTCTCTCTCCCTCTCTCTCTCTCTCTCGCTATATATATATATATATATATATATATATATATATATATATATATATATATATATATATATATATTGGCAGCATTCCTTCATTGATACATATTTGATTAAACATAATAGACATTTTTTGTCTACATATTTTTTGGTAATCCTTTCAATACGGCCTTTCGAAAGGATTAACAAAAAATATCTAGACAAAAAATGTGTATTATGTTTAATCAAATATATATCAGTTGTAAGTAGGACAACCGTTATCGAGGGCGACCCGAAGGCTTCCTTTTCAATAGATACTATACTGATGTGCAAGCGAGGGCGCTGCTCCTTTCTCTGAATTCCTCCACTTTACCCTCGATCTGTACCTTATAATGCTGAGTGTTAAGCAAGGAGACATCAAGTACCATTTTTGAGTCTTTAGGTATGATTCACCGTGGGATTGAACACCAGTCCTCCGGACCATGCGCGAACACTATTACCATTATGCCGGATATATATTTAATGTAACTCGAAGAAAACTCAACCATAGTTAAATTGTCATTATAAATTCATTTCAACGAAGAATATAATGTCATCTAAAGAGACGAGGATTATATTCTTCGCCGAAATAAATTTATAATGACAATTTAACTGTGGTTGAGTTTTTTTTCCAGTTACGTTGCATTTGCTCTGTATGGGATTTTTCTGGTATAAACCAAAAAAAGAATTTATAGCAATAGCCATGAATCGAACACTTCCAGAGATTTATATGAAATCCCTCATATATTCTATACATGAATAATTTACATCCATAGTCTTCGGACGCTGACTGGATATATATATATATATATATATATATATATATATATATATATATATATATATGCATTCAGGCCATATATATGTATATAATTTAACGGTAAAAGTGTTTTAAAGCCTAAAGTATTTACAGTGCTCACTGTACGAAAATACAGAACACTGTTGCCATATATTTCAAGTATAAAATAAGATGGCGAGTAGTATATGCGATTTGATAAAAATTATCACGACTACGATTTTGTTTGATTCTTGAATTTAAGTGAAGGTTTATTCACGCTGACCAACTTATACAATAATGTGATGATAATGCAAAGAAAAGTATTATCGTTATCTGTGATATATTTTTGCTGTTTTTTTTAAAGAGACACTCGTGATGTAATGGATATCGAGTTCAAATTCTGAATGAGACAGCATTTCACAGAGGGAAATGTATCAATCTAACTATCAATCTCCTATTATGTGTAAATAAAGGGACGATTGGGATCTTTAACCATATTTAAGAACCCCTCCGCTCGAGCAGGATATGACACAAGGTCAGTTATTTTTTTAAGCGGAGTTTAACAGGTTTGAATTCAGAGTTTTCCTTCTCCTAGACTAGTTGCCTCACCAAGGCTAAAGAACCTAGTCTATCCTACTATTGACCCATAGCTGGAGGGAGAATAATTGGATGCATACCTTTCCCAAGGGTATTAGTGCTATGTGAAATACCATCAGTCTCGTTCAGGATTTGAACTCGTGTCACCGGGTCCACTTCCTACGAGGATAACCATTACACCACGGGCACCTCCCAGACTGGGATCTTTAACACTGATATGGCAACTGGTCTTGAAGGAAAACTTTGAATTCAAACCTGTAAAACTTCGCTTAAAAATTGACCTAGTCTTACGTCATGCTTCTCGTGGAGGGGCTGGGTAAACACATGAAAGGGAATACAAGGAAATTCGTTTATTTACTATTTGAACTGACTAAACAATCTTTGTTAAAATTTCTGATAATTTATAGTCTTTTCATCATTTTGTAAAATACAAAATTGAAAAGTACAATTATTGGTATAGTAATCATATCAGAAATATTCTGGTCGCCTCACAGCGGAGCAAGATTTAACAAGTTATTCAAATTGAATTACGTAAAATCATATGATGGGTTGATATGCCCTAAAGATTTATACAGCATGTCGACTAAACTCAAACATAACGTGAGGTCCATTTTCCTTGAATTCAAAACAAATTTGGTCTTGTGCCGGACGAAGCTGGTGGAAAACATCTATTTCTATGATCATCTTCTCTCACGAGTAATTTCTACTGAAGTTTTCACACGTACAATCTATGTAGCAGACGTAAGTAAGCTTAACCCTTTGAACCCTGAGCTCCTCGGCCAATTTTACCACACACACATGAACATATACAAATATACATATACGAGGTGCTCGTTATTTTTTTCTGAAATTTCGAAAGTGTTCGACCTACGTGGAACATTCAGTAAATTTCCAGACTTTTTTGTACAAGCATTTAAAATTGACCTAGACTCTTGAAAATTCTGTATGTTATTGCAATACATGAGATGACAGACCAATTTTTATACTTTCAGGTTCAAATGAACGGCTACAGCATCAATTGGAATACACCCTACTAAAGCCTGATCGTCACAGCTGGTGAATTTCAAATATGCAATCTGGACATGAGAACAATTTAGAAGAACGATACGCTATAAAATTCTATTTTAAACGTGGAAAAATGCCACAGAAACCTATGGAATGCTTCAGACTGCTTTTGGAGCATCTTGCATGAATCGAGCATCAGTTTTGAGTGGCATAAGAGATTCAAGGAAGGCAGGAAGTCTATGAGGGATGATGAGGTGTGGGAGGAGTAAGGAAGTCAATACACCACAGTTGATTGGCCAAAGGGTTAGGGTTATGGATAGGGTAACTATGTTAAGGCTTTAAGGGAGTTCAGGAAAAGATTCCGTCGAAAGTGACCAGCACTCTTCAAATCGGGTCAGTGGCATTTTCACCAGGACAATGCACCAGTCCACAACTCCATCCTTGTCACAGACTATTTGATCAATATGGGTATTAAGATAGTTCCTCGCCCTCCCTATAGTCCAGACCTTGCTACCTGTGACTTTTGCTTATTCCCTAAGCTCAGAGGCTGTCGTTCTGAGACAATTGGGGAGATGAAAGAGGCTGTGACGAAGGTCATTGAGACGCTCACACAAGAGGACTTCCATGGGGCTCTCCAGAAGTTGTTGGAACGGTACAAGAAGTGCATTGCAGCCGAAGGAGATTACTTCGAAGGGGACTAGAGTTTCATGTGCGTGCTATCAATAAAAGTGGCCATACGAAAAAAGTCTGGAAACTTATTTAATGATCCTCGTATATACGAGAGACCCTTGCTTCTATTCTATTTTAAGTAATCATTGCATGATTTATGCACTCAGAGATAGATAGATAGATAGATAGATAGATAGATTGTGCTAGAGAGAGGAGTAAATACATATACGAGGGTCATTTAATAAATAGAGCAATTTTTTGGAAAAAAAGGAATTCAGGATTTTTTTCCCATAAATGTAAACTCTGCATTGTTTGGAATTGGTCACTCGCAAAAATTATTTTAATCAAAAAAAAAAAAAATTGTTTTCAAGTTAGCAGCAAGTCAACGAGTGCTCATGGCTTGAACGGAGGTCTGTTATCAAAGACAGTCAATGGAGTGGAAGCACAACGACTCTCCGGTAAAGAAAAGGTACCAGACACAGTGCTCTGTAAAGAAGGTCAAGCTGACAATTTTTTGGGACAATAAAGAATTCGTCTCAATCGATATCCTAGAAAAATATTGAACTGTAAACAGTTGTTCCGATTGCTAACAAAAGGCAAATTTCACCTTATTTACTCAATAACACACACATATATATATATATATATATATATATATATATATATATATATATATATATATATATATGTATGTGTGTGTGTGTGTGTGTGTGTGTGTGTGTGCATATATATGTATGTATGTATATGTATATCAAGAGTAGTGAAAGACATGAGCGAATGTGATAGGATAGATAGGAAGATTTCTTTGTAGTCACTTATTCTTTGAATTTTTTATTTTTATTTTTTAATTGTCATATATATATATATAAGGATGGTTTTGTTTCCTATTACTCATTGCTAATTAATGCGCTGATACAAAAGAGCTTTTCTGCGTTTCTATGATCGTATTCTTGTGTGTGCACATATTGTAATTTTGATAATCATTCATCTATATCTAAAAAGTCACAAGACCATCATGGTATAAATAACAAAGGAAGGAGACCCCGTTGAGTGGAGGTTTGCCTACTAGACTTTGACATCGATGTGAGTTCAAGCTCCAGTTGCGCTATAGCATTCACTTTCGAACATTTGAAAACGATATGAACATTCTTATTCCCCCAGCTAATATTTAAATTATCCCACTACTGTTCTTCTACAAGAATGGCTTTGGCAATAGATAACCTACGAAATATGATATGCTATTAAACAAAGAAACTAAACTTAACCAAAAAATACTGACCATTTAATACATTTACAAAATCTCAAACGCTTTTTTCTTTCATATTAACTCTGCGTCTAACAGAAAAAATTTTCATAAAAAAATCTATTTTGTATAATGTTCCTGCCAACCAAACAACAGAAACCCATACAAAACAATAGGAAAGGAAACCAAAATAGAATAAAACACGGCTGAGCGGTAAGATATTACGTCTAACGTAAAGTTGGATGGGTTTCGATCCCAGCTTGAAGCATCTTGTGTGTCTAGCTACACTGAAGAGTCGAGACACAACAAAACAGCCTGTCTGTGGATGACAATACATATTATAATTTACTAAGTGTTTTGCTCGGATGTGACGCAAAGCATATGAAAGGGGCACCCAACAATGAGACTCGAACTCACGCATGACGGTTTGCAAGTTTAGCTTGCTAACTATTACACCATCTTATATATATATATATATATATATATATATATATATATATATATATATATATATATATATATATATATATATATATATATATATATATATATATATATATATATATATATATATATATATATATATATATATATATATATATATATATATATATATATATATATATATATATATATATATATATATATATATATATATATATATATATATATATAAAAGTAAAGTTGGCGACCATAGTCGAGGGTGACCCGAAGGCTCCCTTTTCGATAGCTTACTACACCAAGGTGTAGGGGAGGGCGCTACTCCTTTCCCTGGATTGCTCCACTTTACCCTTGATCCGTACCTTATAATGCTGAGTGTTAAGCAAGGAGGCATCAAGTACCATTTTTTGAGTCTTTGGTATGACTCGACCTGGGATTGAACCCAGGTCTCCCGGGCCATTGGCGAACACTCTAGCCGCTAGGCTAATATATATATATATATATATATATATAATGGATTGGCACTTACGGTTTTAACAATAGTCATCCATCTAATGTGTTCTTCGTATCCTGTTAGCTTCAAACTTGTCACCTGTGTTAACAGTCTGTCAGAACATGATCTTTGCAGCTATTAGCGGTCAAGGAACATTAGCACAATGATTAATAGCTATCTTAGCTCACGGATAATTGATCATTTGGTGGTTAGTTTGCCTGAGATGTCAAAATACCATTTGAATCACAAATATATTTGATTTTTCTTTTTTTTAAACATTTTTTTTATAATTATCTGTTTGGAAATATAAACTTGATGTCAAAAATAAGATATCTACATTTGTCAGATTCTCTCTCTAGTTTCTAAAATACTCCTTACAATAAATTTGTATATTCAAAAAGAAAAAAAGAAAGAAAGAATGTTTGCATTTTTATGATTGAAAAAAATCCATTATGTTATTTTATTGACCGCTAAGATTCCATAAAATGTCAAATTTATTAATGTATGTATTAACCCAACCCTTCTTCTGGGAGTAAAATGAGATACAAAGTCAATTTTTAACCGGAGTACAACTGGTTTGAATTTAGATTTTTTCTTCTAGACTGGTTACCAAGTTTCAAGAACCCAGTCTTCCCTAATATTAAACCATAACTAAGGAGAAGAATAGATAGTTTTAAGGATATTAGTACGAAGTAAAAAGCAAACATTTTCGAAGACGGATCGCTGATTCCATTTACTTAGCCGATAACCATTACGCTAAGCACGTCTCCAAATTTGTTAATGTAATTCGTAAATACTACGTAAATCCTGATGATTAGTGATGAAAAAGTAAGCATTTATTTTACCTAACAAATATTTACTTTTCAATATGTTCCCGAAAGTGCTTAAGACACGCAAACACATACATTTACTGATTTGTTTGTTCCTTTTCAAATTTATTACTTCTGGTTTGTTAGTTTGATTATCAGTGGGTGCGTATAACCCATGAAAATTTACAGTCATTAACAAAAGTTGAAGACTACCCTGCACTTTTTTATATTTTAAAAATGGGCAGTTATCGACTGAGATTGAAATAATGACTTCAAGTCGAACCAAGCAACGCCGACCTTTTTAATCAATCTCCTTAGTTCAGATAAGATGGCCAAGATGAAGAATATAGGTTGGTAAAAATAACAGGCTGGAAACAAACAACTCAGATACTGTACTTTCAGAGACTGGAGTATGGATGAATATGTTTGAGAAACGAGGATGTAGTTGATCTTGTGATATCTGAATTTATATCCCTAAAAAGAGTTATGAATTCTGATATCACGAGCCCTCTCTAGAGGAATGATAGATGAACTGTTTTGGATTGTACACACCTTATACCCAGTCAGTAATGAATTTTAGGTTGAATAAACAAAATAAAATACACATAACAAACGTAGATCGGAAATTTTGAATTTAGTTCTGTTGTGGCCTTGTTAGGAGCCAGAAATAACGAAACAAGAAAGGAACTGAGTTAAACAAATATATTAACAAAGAACAGTAATACATCTTATACGAATAAGAGGGTTACCAGCGAGACTGTTTTGGTCCGACTGCAAGGGCTGTCTGTTGGAATTTTTCCCTCCGACTAAGAGCTGTACCAGATGCTATTTATAGCTGGGGAAGTTCATTCGTTCGTAGGTAAATTACCATAACAAGTTTAATGAAAGCCGATTTATTTAATAAACCAATATATCTTTTAGGAAAGTGTTTTTAGCTCTGAAATAATGTCCTAAACTTGGGGAAATTATCAGAAGAGAGAGAAAAAAAACTGACCAGAAAATTGACTAGAGTTTATTTTTTAAGTTATTAGTCAGAATTCCATATTTTCTTTGTAACCAAAATTAAGTATAAACCCAGCTTTATTTTACTTGTAAATTCGGAATGCATGTACTCTCATACGGTAATTTTCAAGATGTTACTACTTTGTGTTCTTCACTTAGCTCTTTATCATGACTTATAAATTTGGTAGATTAAGTCAACAGAAATCTCATGTATTTAGACCTTTTTGATGGCTTCATTTAACGTTTCACGAATTGATAGCTGCAATTCTGCAACTTTCATCTTTTGAAATGGTATAAGGAAAATCTTGTCACGTATTTTCTTTGTAACCAGAAGTAAGTAAGAACCAGAGAAATTCTAAATGCATATACTTACATTAGTTTATTTTCGAGATGTCACTTCTTTATAATGATCACCTTACTCGAAATCACGGCCTGTAAACTTGCTATAAATCAAGTTGTAGTAGCCAACAGAACTCTTCGTCTAGACCTTTTTGATGGCTCCTCTTAACGCTTCACTCCCAGATGATTGCATTTTAGCAACTTTTCCTGATCAATTTTACATAAAAATTCGGCAGAATTTATGCTTTTCGATTAATTGCATGAAATTTGATACCATGAAAATTTCAAAAAATTTCAACTAATTACGATGTATCAACGACTTGTTTCAAATCATTCTAAAAGCAATGGTTCCTGTGAGATCACAATAGTTAAGCACGGATGAACCTTTACAGTAGTTAAATAGAGGACAACTTAGGAACAATGATTAATGTTTGCATGATGAGATAACAGAAGATTAAACAAACATTGATAACAGAAAATAATAATAATTTGATCCACCTTAGTATCTATAACTTTAGTCATATCAAAAGTAATTTCTCTGTCTAATGCTTATAACTTATTAAACTTTTCATAATCTGATATACAAGTCTCACTTTTCTAACAGTAGCTACTAAAAGTTACTCTTCTAATTACGGAGAAGACTTATCTATGTTTAACTTCAATAAACTGACAGGATCAGAGCTATCAGTATAACTTAAAAATTGCTTTGCATAATCTGACACATGGAGTCACCCTGCCGAGTAGTGGAAAACATCATCGTTGCTTAACAACGATGATCTGATGGGATTGGAGCTTTAATTGTAACTTAAAATTTACTAAGCTTGGCATAATCTGACATATAACAAAGTCACCCATCTAAATACTGGAAAAAATTCATCTTGCTTAACTTCGATGATTTGCCGATATCGGAGCTTTCAGGGTAACTTGTTTAGTCTAGCTCATCTGAAGCATAATACTCGTATCACGTTCTGTTACTAATAGTCACCCATCTAAGTACTGTAAAAATTCCTCTTGCTTAACTTCGATGATCTGACGACATCGGAGCTTTCAGTGTAACTTTAAATTCAATAAGCTTTGTTTTGTCTAGCTCATCTGAAGCATAATACTCATATCACGTTCTGTTACTAATATTTACCCATCTAAGTTGTGAGCAGGTTTATCGCTGCTTAACTTCAGGGACGATGCAGAAACCGTTTCTTTCCGCGTGACTTGACCATAAACTAGGAGCATTATATTCTACCCCGTATCCTGAGGCTTATATATATATATATCGAAGACCCTACTTGAAATGTTCGCTACAAAAAACGTACCCCCAAAGCAACGATCAGTCTTATACTAAAAATCTGCAGTACCTCAGGGTTACGGTATTTATTGAGAAGTGTCCTTGAGCGAAACAGCCATGAGCCTGAGTGTTACGACACCTTTCCAGAATAGCCACCGCTTAGATACATAAAAGATAAATTCATAAAAGAATATTACGTTGCCCTTTATGAGAACGAAGAGGCATTGGTTCGTCAATCTAGGGAGATAAGGATAGCGAAATTTCTATTTCATTCACCCCATGACGATAGAAGGTTTAAAAATCCAATTTATCTTTATTCAACTCAGATGAATCACTTGATAGGTGTGTTTTTCTTCCTGTCTGTCTTTGTTTCTTCGCCTACTTAGAATGGCTTTTATTTTACTCTTTCTTTACTTTTCATTCTTTTATCTATTTATTTGCTTCTCTTTTCTCTATCGATTTTCTCATTCGGTCTTTGCCACCTTTTTATTGATACTAAGCTTAGCTTAGTACAGCCCATGTCCAAATGAATGGCTTGAAAAATAGAGTGGAAGAAAAGGAAGATTCTTTTATGCTAATTTTCCAAAGGGCATTTCTCTCTTGAAAATCGGCATTCAAAATTTAGAGAAAAAAGTTACTGAAGTCATTTCCGAAAATAGTGCGTCAGTATTTTGTTGCACCGCTGGGAATTTAACGAAACACCTGAAGGAAAATCGAGATGGGAACTCTACAAGAAACAGCTCCCTATGAAACAGTAGCTGTACGGTCACTTACTTTCCATCTCACAAACCATACAACGAAGAAGAGAAAGCGGTTTTCTCCGGTGGACTTCAACCCATAGACACGCCAGTGTTGACTGACCAGAACAAAACTTACTTTCATCAACTTTGTGCGGACATTTGATATCGTCTAAAAGATTTGATAAGAGCGATTATCAGTTGAGACAAAGGGTGAGAGAGAGCTAAAGCAATCCATGCAGTCGGTATGCCTTGATGATGATGATTTTGAGACGGGAGTAGAGGCGTAACGGCTATCATCATATGTATGCCTTGTTCCAAGCCAGAAATGAATTTTAGGTCGACCACGTAAAATCGAAATTGCCTATTCTGACATGTATAAATAAACAAGTCAAAATACATATAACAAACGTAGAGAGAAAATTTGGAATGTGGTTGAATTAAAGCTGGTTTATTTAATAAACTCTTATTCTTTTCGGAATTTTTTTTTTCCTTACTATTTTGCTTTCGTGCCGGCTTAATCTAAATAAATGTTTTAATTTTTGTTTCCTACAATCTCTTTTCCTCAATATCAACTATATTATACATATAATTATAATAATCATATGTAAAAAGAAACGATGTGATATTTAATGAATATTTCTCTGTTTGTTTATCGGTAACTTATCTCGGTAAAGCTGACATGTAAAAGAAATTAGCATATGAAATCTTTTTTCCTAATTCGAAAATCTGATAGAGAAGTAAGTGACATGACCGCTGCAACATAGTTTTGCTGCTTGAAATGCATGGTGAAATAACTTTGGAATTGCTAAGATAAAAAGAGGGAACAAATCCATTCAGATGGAAATTTCCCGAGCCTTTTTTTTACAGGTAATGAATGTAAATATTGTTAAAACGTGATTGATTGATTTTTAACGACATACCATCCCTTAGAGGGTTGTTTAGAGCTAAGAATTTAGGTTTGGTTTGGTTTCTTTGTTTAATGGCATATCAACCTTTGTAGTTTATTTAATGCCAAAGTCATTCTCCTTGAAGAACAGTAGTGGTACTATTTAACCCATAGCTGGGAAGATAAAGGGGTTTATACCTTTCCCAAGAGTATTTGCCCGAAAGTGAACGTAATAGCGCGACTGGAGTTCAAACTCGCGTACTACGATTCTGCAGACCACCGCTTTAAACATTACACCACGTGGACATCCCAGAATTTATGGCATTTCATTTATTGTACATGCCCATTTACATAATTTGTATAGTTTTTTGGGTTTTTTTTTCACATATTTCTGATATTAAGAGAGAGGGAGAGAAACAGAGAAAGACAGAGAGAGAGAGAGAGAGAGAGAGAGAGAGGGAGAGAGAGAGGGGGGTACACAGATCAGGTCAGGTGTGTCCTGCTACCGGTGGCAGTCGGTCGAGGTTGTCTAACATTGATTCTGGGAAGCCGGCATTCATGTCATGTACGCTAAGACCGGCACTCCTAGAGTCTCAGAGGCGCCTCTGGTGGTGTAATGGTTAGCAAGCTCGACTAGCAAACCTACACGAGTGAGTTCGAGTCTCATTGGGTGCCCCTTTCATATGGCCTTGTGCCACATCTAAGCAAAATGCTTAGTAAATTTCCAAGGGCACCTCGGGTGGTGTAATGGTTAGCAAGGTGGACTAGCAAACCTACACGAGTGAGTTCGATTCTCATCGGGTGCCCAATTCATGCGGCCTTTGTGCTACATCTAAGCAAAAAGCTTAGTAAATTACCACTCCGAGAGTCTCAGTGTACAGTCCCCCAGGCTCTTATCCTCTCCAGGGGGGCTAGGTTTATTACCGTTACCCAAGGCGCACCTTTTTAGGAGAATGCCGACGGGGCTCAAAGCATTTTTACGCCTTGTTTCCTAAATAAAAAAGCCTTGTGCAATATGTGGGGCGCTCGAAAAATTCTACAAGCCTCGGAGTTACTGAAGTACTTATACTTGCACGTGAATCCAGAATCCAATCGTCAAGTGGACGTCATGCCGTACACTTCAACCAATACTGCCGACCTCACCCAACCCAACAGTGTCTAATAATAAAAATAATTATATGGTTTCAGATAATTATTTCTGTTTAATTAAAGTCATTTGTTTGCACACAGTCATATCGTTTTAATTATCAAGTAATAATAAGTTGTAATCAATTATAGCTTCAAATAACTATTCTTAGTTGGCTGGTTGGATGGGTTTTATTATACCAAAATTTATTGGTTATTGTATACCAAATTCTGTTAATGCATGTATTAAACCAAAGATTACAAAACGAATACAATGTAGATAACATTTTAAACAAGCCATAGCTCATTTGTTTGCGCATAAATGATTTGGTTTTATTTTATGGCATATAAATCATTGTAGGTTATTTAATGCTAAATCCTGTTCACTCATATATATTAAATATATATATGATTTGTGAACTCATTTTGTAGATGACATTCTTAAACGAACCTTAACTCTTTTTTGCACAAAGTTAAATGGATTCAAATATTGCTATATAACAGTCACAATTTAACATCGGTCATTTGTTTGCCCACATTAACTATTGTGAATACAAATAATTTACAGTTATATGACAACAGGCATTTCTATCTCATACGAATAATCTTTAAGTAGATATAATTGATAGAAATAGTTTATATTTATCCGTGTCCGAAAAAAAAAACTCTTAAGAAACAACGACACAAAAAATTTGAATATGGACATAAAATGTACGTGCTTTCCTCACCTCTTGATATAAAACATCACTGGAAGGATTGACATGCTTTTGAAATCAACCTAGAACTGAACCTTTTTTTTAAAGAGATGAATATTTGTAAGAATAATTTGTATAAATCTTAAACCACAGTTTACTTGATCGTTTACCCTACTCGTGTCTCTTGTTAATCGGCTCAAGGACTTTTTTATTATCTCGCCTTATAGTTCCACACTTCTTATCTTTCAATCTGTACTGTAATTGTTCTTCACGGTATTTATTCATTTCTAGCTCATTCGGCTGGAGCGAGAGAATATACTGACTGCATCTCTGCAAAGGGTTTAACCCCACCCACATCGAGTGTCCTAATATGATATTAAACAATCTGATGGTGAAGCTCTAGTAATGCTTGAACTTTGGGGAATGTGAAGTATCCCTGCATTGCCATTGCACCCAGTTCCACTTTGGGAGTGGTAGCACCTGATAGGGTCAAATCTATGGGTCAAATAGAGCTGTTTGATATATAACCTGAGTGCAAACAAATGACTTACGTTAAATTGAATTTTTAGAAATAGAACTTTTTAATCATTTAACTACGTATAAACAAATGATAATGTTTAATTGAATTGTTAGTAATACATTGCAATACTTGGAACCAATGAACTTTGTTGACTTATAATAAACTGAATTGTTTGAAATAGAACTGTTTGATTATTTAAATGTATGTAAACAAATGATAGATATCTAAATGAATTGTTATTGATACATAGCAATACTTGGAACTATTTAACTTTGTTTACTTATTCTAAATTGAATTGTTCGAAATTAAACTGTTTGATAATTTAAGTGCGTGTAAACAAATGATTAATGTTTTATTGAATTGTTAGTAATACATTGCAATACTTGGAACCAATGAACTTTGTTGACTTATACAAAATTGAATTGTTTGAACTAGAACTGTTTAATCAATTAACTGTGTATATACAAATGTGTTTACAAATCATATTTGATATATATTTAAAAACAGGATTTGGCAATAAATAACGTACATGGATATGTCACAAAACCAAGCCAAACCAAACCTTTTTCATTTTTCTTGCCTGAAAAATATCTAACCTGTATCTAGTCAAATCTGACATAGAATAGTTGTTCCTGTTAGGGTCCCATTTATAAGTCAAATAAAACTGTTCAATCATTTACAAAGATTTATTATATTTTGTTATTTGAAACCATACAAACGCGTGTAAATTATTCGTAATAGATAGGAATACTTGATTAATAGAATTACTTATATTAACTTGCAATACTTGAAACAATTGAACTGTTTGCAAACAAATGATTAGTAATAAATGAAAGTAATAGTTTAAGAAAGTAATACTTGAAACCCTTTTACCTTTATGCAAACTAATGAATAATATTAAACAGAATTAATAGTATTAAATTGCAATACTTAAAACTATTTAACTGTGGACGAACAAATGAACCCAAACAAATCGTTTAAAAGTAAAGTTACCCGCAATCTATTGGCTTACCACTCAGATATATATATATATATATATATATATATATATATATATATATACAAATATATATATATATGTATATATACAAATATATACAAATATATATATATATATATATATATATATATATATATATATAACAGGATTTGACATTGAATAACGCACAAGGTTTGATATACCATAAAATGCCAAGCAACAAACCTGTATTTCTTTTCTTTCTATCATTTTGTACTCATTTACTATTCTTTCTTTCATTCATTCAATCTCTCTTTATCTTCCACTTTGACTTTCCTCTTCACCACACACAGTCTTTCTTCAAATGAGCAGATTGACAATCCGTTCAAGTCTTCACCATTTCCAGAACACCGATCGCAGACCTTGTCATATTTTCATGCTCACCGGAGGCCACTATTGCTATTCGACCTTCACCTCTCTGTGTCAATCACATCAGTTTTCTAATTTGCCGTCAAATTGTCCTCTCCTTTGCTATATTATCCACAAGTATACGCCGTCCTAGACTCGTTTGGTTCACGGGAAAGAGGACCGACACTGACAACCCACACTGACCTCCGTGACAGATGGACTGATTTTAAACACAAAAGGCCAATGACCTTTGCTACAGCTATCGTTAATGGGCCGATCAACTAGAGTAAATATCAAGTACTGATTATGATGTTTGGCCGGCAAACATGAAGCTGATTTCTCCGTTCTGATTTTGTCCAATCAAAACTGACCTTCAGAATTAAGCAAAATTTGGCTCCGTCAAAAGGAAAAGGGTGACTATTTCGGAATTCAACTAGTTGTAAATAATTTCACGAAATAGTACTTTGAATTTTGGATTGACTGATTTCAATGGTATATCAACTGGTTTGGGATTATTTCATTCCAATTTATTGCATTCGTTTTACGTTTGTGGTTATATTTTTTGTGTAGTTTCTTACGTTTTATCATTTGCTCAAGGTTATATGATATCAGAAGAAATAAGTGTCAGATGGATGTATTTGACCCATAGATATCATCCTAACAGGTACTACCATTCTGAGTCAGAGTGGATCTGGAAGTAATAGCAATAGATGGGTAACCCACACTCCCAAGAAGTCCAGAACTAAAACCTCATCATCAGTTGCAGTTTAGTGTTATACTTTGAAGTTTTCGTCCGGTAAGAAATTTTCAAAGCCAAGGATGGGGAATGTCCTAGTTTAACCATCTGGCAGCAGATAGCAAAAATGCATATAATCTGCCGTCTATGATTTATGTATGCAGAGCTGGGAGACTTGATAGGAAAGGTCTTTTGTAAGACACTAAATACAATGCCAAAGTCTGTAGATTCTTATAAATACTGGTTAGTAAAGACAAGGCACACCCGGTTTTCGCTCTGATTGGGTGATTTGTTCTAATGTTAGTCCTCTGGTCTCAGAGGGCCTTCCTTTCAAGCAACACATTCTTCCCTTATCTTAAAGAGATAGGGCAGATTTTATTGCTTTGCGCCTAAGGCGTCACGAAATGGCAATGCCAAAGAGACCAAGCATGTTTTGTGACGGTCATGCATGGGATTTTATTAACTAAAATTGATGATTGACACATATGGCTCTCCACAATAAAATAAATTCTTATCAATCTTTACTTAGTGCGAAGTCGGAAAATACCTTAAAGACAAACATATTAACCCGTCTGCGGACAGGGATTAAAGTGTAGTATTTGTTCGCTGTTCTCAGAGCAGTGTTCACACTGGCTGTTAAAAACAACAGTGAATATGTTATTGAAGCTTAGTGAGTGATACTGACTTAAGGCATTGTCTGTAACACTATAAAATCTTTTTCGGAAGTATTGCTTGATACTATAGGTTTGTTTTGAAGCCAAAATCGAAATCGAGGTAAAGCATCTATTTATCATTTTGAATTCAACCCTTTGTCTGCACCTCCTCTTTTTTATCATAATGGGAGTGTCATAATAATCCTGTGTCTGCAGGCAATGATCATTGGCACAAGGTCTCTATTTGGCTCTCTTGAGGCTTAAGAGCATCAACCCAATCATTAAACTTATGACGCATTGCATACTAGACCAAAATGCATAGATACTTAATCTTTCTCTGCTAGAATGTAAAGCAATCAAAATATGTGCCTAAAAGTTCTTGCGATTTAATGAAATAAATTAATATAATCATATTTCTTATATACATTATTATATAGGTAAGTCTACTTAAGCCTACAAGCAAACAAACTGTATATATTACCTTTGAAAAGTCAATAGTTACAACACTACTTGCTTTTGTGGGTATGATTTCGAATATTTTTATTTTATAAGACTAACGCGAGGATACCTTAGGCCGAGAACTCTTAGAATAGCTGTTGGGCTATATAGCTTAATTCGACGCTGTTTATATGCAGAATTTTGGTGGGTACTTCTGGATATTTACGGACATTTCTAAAGTATATTATCATCATCATCATGTCGTGCTGCTAGGATGGTTTTCCTTGACTCTCTCTCTCTCTCTCTCTCTCTCTCTCTCTCTCTCTCTCTCTCTCTCTCTTCCATTCGTCTCTATCATCCATCGCTTCCAGCTGTATTCTAGATTACATCTTATGCCCGTACAGAGATGTTGTGGATAAGTTCTAGTTGGTCGCCCAACACTTGCACGTCCGCGTGAAGGAGTCCATTGAAGAACCTCGCTTATGAGTTCGTCCTTACTTCTTCAGCAGTGTCCTGCATGTCTTGTTCATCTTATTTGAATGGTTTTAGAGATGGGATGTGGGTGACCGTACACATGCTGTTTTGTGGGATGTTGATTTATTCCATATTGCTCATAAATCCTAAGTACATAAAAATAACTTTACTTTTTGCATGGACCTCCCATAAAATTCTTATTACTGATCGACAATTGGTAAATATGGAAACGTTGACTAGTTAGAATGAAATTAGTAAACCCAACGAAACTTACTCCGATGAAGTAGGGTTTCTAAAAATATATTTGATAGTTAGAATGAAATTAGTAAACCCAACGAAACTTACTCCGATGAAGTAGGGTTTCTAAAAATATATTTGATAGAATGAAATTAGTAAACCCAACGAAATTTACTCCGATGAAGTAAGGTTTCTAAAAAGATATTTGATAGTTCTGCCACTTTTTTAAAGTGTCGTACGATCACCAATGGATGCTTAACGAAATACAATGGGATACATTCCTATTTCCCTTTTTGGCTATCTTGACTGGCCTCAATGAACTTCCATTTCGAGCTTGATTTCATTCTTCCTCTATATGTTGGCCCGAGTTACTAAACAGTTTCAACACCTGTTGTCTCTGAACTTTGAAACGTGTCCAGCCAATCAGATCTTTTGCTTTCGGGATTCAGCAATTAGGTCCTTCCCTCTGCCACCAACCTCCCATCTCTAAAAGCACCCAAATAAGATGCACAAGGCAAACGGGACATTGCTAAAGTGGTAAGGTCGTACGACACTTTTCAACATCATTTCTTCATCTTGATGATGTATTATAGAAACCAAAACGTTATAACGTCGACTTACTTTCATATTAGATTCTTCATCTTGGATTAATTTATTTTTCAGTATTTCTCTCCACATAACAAGTATTACTATCTAACGCTCAAAATTTTCAAGTTGACATAGTTGACCCACAGATGGGAGCCAGCCAGTACTACTGCTCTGGGTCAGTGTGGACCTGTTAATAATGGAAATGAATATATTTTTTATACTGTTCAAATCTTAGGAACGGGTGCTGCATGCTCAGATACAGTTTAGTGTCATACTAGATATATATCTTTATATGTGTGTGTATGTGTCACGTATATGTGTCTACTCTGTGTGTGTGTGTGTGTGAGAGAGAGAGAGTAAGAGACAGAAACAGATTGGCTGATAGAGAGAGAGAGAGACAGAGAGAGAGAGAGAGATAAAATGATGGAGAAAGAGAGAGAGAGAGAAAAAGATGTTGAGTAGCAAATACTGAAATGAGAAAAAAGGACTAGAAGCAGGAAATAATGGCATAGAGAGAGAGAAAAAAATTCAATCCAATAAATGAATAAATGAACAAGGGAAATGAGAAAAAGAAAAGTTAACCAATAAGAGAAAACCGCAAAAAGAAATAGAAAAAATGAGTAAAAAAAGGGAGAGGGAAGATGAAAGAAAAGAAAAAGTAAATAAATAAAAGGAGGGGTTAGAGAGCTGAGCAAAACAGCGGCACTTTTAGATGCAAATCTCAAAGACAAACGGGATCTCAGATAAAGAAGATGATGAAGGATGGTGGACAATAACATAAGTAAGCTTTCATAAACAAAGAGTATTTAATAACAAACATCATGGGGTATAAATAGTGGATTATTAATGGGAATTTAGAGGGGAAAAGAAATGAGTCAAATCATGAGAAATGTGTTGCTGGCGAGATTGACATTAGCTTTTAAGAAAAAACAGACATTGTGGAATCCAACTTAAAATTAGAATACCTTCAGATACACCGCAACCCTCAACATTAAAACAACACTCTCTCTCTCTCTCTCTCTCTCTCTCTCTCTCTCTCTCTCTGTATATATATATATATATATATATATATATATGCACGAACAGGATACGACACCAAGTCAGTTTTTAAGCGAACTTGACCATATTTGAGTTCAGCTTTTTCTTTCTTCTTGACTGGTTACCGTACCAAAGTTAAAGAACTCAGTCTTCCCTATTCATAGTTGTAAGAGGAATAACTGGATTCATACTTTTCCCAATGGTATTATCTCAAAGTGAAATGCAAACTGCTTTGTCGAGAATGTGAACTCGGGTTTCCAATTCATTTCCTGCGATTGTAACCATTACATCACGAGATCTTTTACGCAACTATAACCCTCACAAGCATACACACATATCCACGCACACTCACACACTTACAACCACACGTAAAGAATCAAACAAGGAGGTGCCCGTGGTGTAATGGTTATCATCGTAGGAAATGGAAACGGCGACACGAGTTCAAATCCTGGACGAGACTGATTGCATTTCACATAGCACTAATATCCTTGGGAAAGGTATGAATCCAATTATTCTCCCCTCCAGCTATGGGCAAATAGTTGGGCAGACTAGGTTCTTCAGCCTTGGTGAGACAACTAGTATAGGAGAAGGAAAACTCTGAATTCAATCCTGTTAAACTCCGCTTAAAAAATTGATCTTGTGTCATATCCTGCCGGAGCGGAGGGGTCGGTAAATATGGTAAAGAATCAAACAAAATGCCAACGGCTTTTTTACTTTATTTTTTTGATTAATTTCATTTTCTTAACTGCCTGATGATTGTTGTTTTGAAAAAAACTCCATGAAACCCAGGTGTCACAATCTAAATTCCATGAAGTAATATATATATATATATATATATATATATATATATATATATATATATTTATTTATTATTATTATTATTATTATTATTATTATTATTATTATATAATAAAATTAGTTTTTATATATATTTTATAGCATGAATTTCGACCACTGGTTTCTTTTCCTTCTCCTAGACTTGTTGCCTCACTAAGGCTGAAGAACCCAGTCTCTCCTACTATTTACCCATAGCTGGAGGGAGAATAATTGGATTCATACCTTTCCCAAGGGTATTAATAATAGCATGACTTGATGATGATATGAATGACAGAGCATACAACCTTTAAAAACGAGTAAAAAAAGTAAATATAGATGTACAATGATAGCGATTCCTTAACCTCTAGGCATAAAATAACTATTGGCATTAAATCAATCATTCGCTGATTAGAAAGTACTCGATTTATTATTATTATTTCTTCCTTTTTTTTTTTTGCAGTTGAATATGATGAGCATTTGATCAATAAGATATGACTCAACATAAAATGTAATGGTCTCCAAAAGAGGCTTTTAATAGTTTATCGACAACCATTTTCATTGATTTAATTTATATCCCTTATATGTATACACAGTTTCATTAATTTAGCTTCTTCTTTTTCTGTACATGCAAATTTTCTTTTTCTTGCTTTTTTCTTTGTCCGAGAAAACTTTGAATGAACTTATTTTTCCTTCCTTCCATTATTTTTTTCTTTTTGTTTTTTTTTGTTTTTTTGTTTTAATATTGTTTCATTTTCCCCTTTTTCAGTGGTTCTTACTCTGTGTTCTTTGAGAGAATCATGCAAGAATATTGGCGCCATTTTGCTTCATTTTAAAACCAAGCACTCGGCATTCTGTGTACCAGGCGTCTATTTGCAGTCAGTTCGTTTGTAAGGAGACAGCGATATCAGACACTTCACAGACATTGTCTTTCCATCACTGTTTAGTATTTACACATCTGCTCCTATGATCCTTGTCATAATTTTTCAGCAAATAAATTCATATATATATATATATATATATATATATATATATATATATACAGTGGGTCTACTATGGCTTTGTATGCTCTTGAAAATAACCGATGGCTATTGCTAAAACCAAAACTCCAATGTTGTTTTGGAGAACTTTTCAGCGATCAGAAGCGCATAAAATATGATATAATAGTATGTGAATAAAACAAAGAATTTGCTATAAATTTCCTGTTGTGAAATAATAAAAGTTGTGATAAAATGTAAAATTAGTATTTGTTTATGAGGTAGAAAAGCAAGGAAAAAGAATTCATGGTCATCGCTTAAATTAGAGAATTTATTTCTTTTCGTTAGACACAATATATCTATATTTCATTAAGAAAAAACACAAACCGATTCAGCAGGTTCTCTTTCTTAGTATTTTACTTCTTTCTAGTTCTTCACATCAATAATAGTTTTTCGTTGAAGTCTGATTGATCATATTTACCCAACCCCTCCGCTCGGGCAGGATATGACACAAGGTCAATTTTTAAGCGGAGTTTAACAGGTTTGAATTCAGAGTTTTCCTTCTCCTAGACTAGTTGTCTCACCATGGCTGAAGAACCTAGTCTGTCCTACTATTTACCCATAGCTGGAGGGAGAATAATTGGACTCATACTTTTCCCAAGGGTATTAGTGCTATGTGAAATCCAATCAGCCTCGTCCAGGATTTGAACTCGTGTCGCCGTGTCCATTTCCTACGACGATAACAACTACACCACGGGAAGTCTGATTGATAGCACGTCTCCTCACGCTTTCAGCAATCTTCTCAGTATTCTAGCGTTTTTCAGCCGTGCCGTGGTTTGAACTATCTAAATTTTTCCTCTGGTTTCCCGTTTATCCTGTCTATTCTATTTACTTTTTACACCTTGAGTATATCTTGGGAATAGATGGTATAAGGAGTATAAATGTAGAGAGGTATTTTGTTTATTCGTTTAAAATATTTTTCTCTACAATTTTCTTAAACTTATAGAGTTCATTGACAGTTTGAATTGTATTAAAAAATCAAAGCTAACAGCTAATTTGTAAGAGGGGGTTCCCGTAGTGTAGTGGCTAATGTGCTGGACTTCCACATCTTAGAAAGCGAGTTTGAACTCAAGACGCACTATTGCGTTCACTTTCGAACTAAAACCTTTTAGAAAAGTATAAACACCCTTATTCCCCCAGCTATGGGTTAAATACTACCACTACTGTTCTTCTATAAGAATGTTTGTTTGTTTAGGTTTTATGGCATATCAAAATTTATAGGTTAATTAATACCAAATCTATTTCTATACAAATAAACAGTTTTATTTCAAACAATTTAGTTTAGCGTATGTACACAGTTTAATTGTCAAAAACATTTCTATTTCAAGCTATTCAGTCTAATTAAACAGTTCTGATTCAAACAATTCAGTTTAGTATAAGGATAGTTTTATTTACACTCAATCGAATGTTCAAACAGTTCTATTTCAAACAATTCAGTTTAGCACTACCACTCCGGACCAGAGTGGACCTAGGAGTGATGGCAATGAAGGGGTACTCCGCATTCTCCAAAGCTCCAGTATTACTATGTTGGGTATCACCCACCTTTTTCCACACAATGAACTTGTCCATCTGCCGTATATAGCAGTAGCTACTAATACCAGTGCAGACTAGAAGGTGAAGAGCAGATTCTTATAGGAATAGTATTAGAGCGTTGGAGACTGGAGATCGCACTAGATCACATTACTTGCTACCGTAATAACGGAAGCCAATACTATCGTTGGACTATATCTTTATTCTGTATTCACTAATCCTATGTTCTTGTCTACAAATAGTCCCTCTACCGTATATACTTTTTCCTGAGAATATATCTCTATTTCCTCTCATATCGTGGTTTGTCCTTTATTTAATATTACAAGCGTTCACCAACCAGAATGCAACATACTGGAACCTCACCATCAGATTTTTAATGTCCTACCTAGGACACTCGATGGTGGTGGTGGGGTCTTTACCTCGGCAGAGAAGCTGACGATGTGTTCTACGGCCCCAACCGTCTGACCATAAGAATGAATTTAGCATTATATAACCCATGAAGTTAAGTATACCATTAAACCAAGAAACGAAACCTAATTTACATTATGGCTATTTTTTTCCTGAAAACGCAAATTTTAAAGAAAAATAGTTTTTTACGATGATATATAGTCTTTAACAACATGTTTTAAGCAAGTCTTACCAATATAGAGTGTTCGCCCATGGTCCTGAAGACAGAGGTTCAATCTCAGGTCGAGTCATGCCAAAGTATCAAAAAATGGTACTTGATGCCTCTTTGCTTAACACTCAGCATTATAAGGTATAAATCAATGGTAAGTGGAGCAATCCTGGGAAATAAATAACGCTTTCTCCTACACCTCGGTATAGTAGCTATTGAAGAAGGAGCCTTCGGGTAATCCTCGACTACGGTCGATAAACTTACATATCCATATATCTATCACAAATTTGAAGCAGCTGAACTCCGAAAAAGAAGGAACTTGATGACTTGATGTTCCTTAAAAATGCACTAAAATTTGACGCATTCGTAAGAAAAAACTTCATCAGACGTGGAAAACGTTGTACTGTTTTTTGCTACAGACTAATAATATAATAAATTCATATACTTCATCAGGACAAATTCATTTCTGAAACAAGGTAAAATACCCAAGAATACACGATCAAATAGAATCGTTTTTCAAGAATATGTTTAAAAATCTGGAACAGTATATCCATTAATAACAGAAAACAGCAAAAACAAAATTCTTAAAAAATGAACTTTTGTCTACAAACTCGTTCCCTGTAAAACTCATTTCAACAAATAAAATGCAAAAATGCTAGCGAAAAATAAATTAAATGTAAAATGCTACCCATAAAGAAATAAAAAAACACCATTATCACAACAACCACAGCAAAAACAAAAACATCATCATCATCAACAACAACCACAATAACCACAGCACAACATATCACACCAAAAATCCTGGCCCTGGCTAAAAAAAGAAACTTTAAGAGAGAAACAGAATCCCTCCTAATAACAGCACAGGACAACGCCATAAGAACCAATCATATCAAAGCGAGGATAGATAAGACGCAACAAAACTGTAAATGTAGGCTATGCGGTGACAGAGACGAAACGATCAATCACATAATAAGCGAATGCAGCAAATTAGCACAGAAGGAGTATAAGTCTAGACACGACAGGGTCGGCAAGGTGGTCCACTGGAAAATGTGCAGGAAATTTCAGTTCGACCATACAAACAAATTTTATATGCACAACCCAGCTCCTGTCCTAGAAAATGACACGCATAAACTCCTATGGGACTTTAACATACAAACGGATCACCTAATCCCGGCCAGAAGACCAGACCTCATAATAATCAACAAAAAAACAAGAAAATTTGTAAAATTGTCGACTTTGCTACCTCGGCGGACCACAGAATAAATCTGAAGGAAAGTGAAAAGAAAGATAAGTACCTCGACCTTGCTAGAGAATTGACAAAGCTATGGAACATGAAAGTAACGATTTGCCAGTTATGATTGGTGCGTTCGGCACAATAACTAAAGGATTATTAAAAAGCCTGGAAGACTTGGAAATTGGCGGACGGGCAGAGACTATGCAAACGACAGCATTACTAAGAATCCTGAGACGAGTCCTGGAGACTTGTGGAGACTTGCTGTCACTCAAACTCCAGTGAAAAACCATCAGTTAACACTGATATGAAAAACTCTAAAGGAATAAATAATAATAAGAAGAGGACTCGTCAGCTTGGAGAATTGCGTGCATGAATCAATACAAATAATTTAAGACTACATTAAAAAAAGCGAAAAAAGATATCTACTGCAGCCATTAACATTGCGATCAACATGAGAAAAAAAAAAAGTTGAAAACAGTAATGGGAAGAAAAATAACTGTACGGATATTTTAAGAGACAAACTGGCGAGATTGCTGTCGAGTAAACATGAACATAACAAAAAAAAGAACATCCTTAGAGAGAAGCTGAATCTCTTTTAATGGTAGCACAAAACAACGCCTTAAAGATAATTTACGTCAAAGCGAAAATTGATAATTCGCAACAGAATAACAAATGTAGTTTATGTGAAGAAAGTGACAAAATGGTTAATTACATAAGGGAATGCAGCAAACGAGCACAAGAAGAAGTATTAGACTAGGCATGACTCAGTGGAAAAGATTATTCGCAGGGAATTTTGCAAGAAACTGAAATGTCACCTAATCGTACCAACCAGATTCCGTCTGAGAGAATGAGACGCATAAAATTCTCTGGGGTTTTAAAATACGAACGGATCACCCGGCCAGAAGACCAGACCAAATGACGATAAAGAAAAAAATTAACTTGGCGTGTTGTGAATTTTGCTGTTTCAGAAAAAACAAATAAATTAAAGAGATAAACAAATACTTGAACCTTGCTGAGAACTAAAAAAAGCTATTGAACATGAGGATGAGGGTGATACTAACTGTAATTAGTTTTACTTGAAACAGTCCACAAAAGCGTGGTTAAGAGACTGAAGGAATGGAATATCAGAGGAAGAATCGAGACCCAGCAGACAACAGCATTATTAATATTGGCTAGAAAACTGAAAAGAGTCCAAGAAACCTGAGGATACTAGCCGTCACTTAGACTTCAGTGAAGATCGTCAGCTAACGCTAGTGTGAAAAATTCTTAAGGGGTAAATAAGTAAAGTAAAGTTGGCGACCATAGTCGAGGGTAACCCGAAGGCTCCCTTTTCGATAGCTACTACACCAAGGTGTAGGGGGGGCGCTACTCCTTCCCTGGATTGCTCTACTTTACCCTTGATCCGTACCTTATAATGCTGAGTGTTAAGCAAGGAGGCATCAAGTACCATTTTTTGAGTCTTTGGTATGACTCGACCTGGGATTGAACCCAGGTCTCCCGGGCCATTGGCGAACACTCTAACCCCTAGGCCAATGTCCGGTTTGAGAAAATAAAAGAAACCAAAAAAAAAAAAAATAAAATCAAAAATACCTAGACCTTGCAAGAGAACTGATTAATTTGTGGTACATGAAGGCGACGATGAGACCAGTTGCGGTTGAAGCCATTTGAACAGTCCAATAAAGTAACTTGGTTAACTAGAGATTAGAGAAAAAATCACGACCATTCAAACCATAGCACTGATAGCTAGAATACTTAAAGAGAATCCTGAAGATATAGAAGAGATTTGCTGTCACTTACACTTCTGTGAAAATATCAGAAAAAGCAGATATGAAAATTAGCCAGGAGCATAATATTATCATATCATATAATATTATATCATATCATATTATACTAGTAATTTCTAGCGCAACATTGTTAGAATATTCTCATAATATAAGACCATTTCTATTCTAATTTGCTACTTAATAACTGTGTGCGCTCACCTAAATTATTAAAATTTCTATTGAAATATAGTTCCCATTAGTAGTATAAATAGGATGTGATCATCAGTACTGACCTAAATGTGTTAAGGTGAATTTTGAACGATTGCTCGTTAAAATGATAAACAAAAACAATACCAATATTTTGGTATCGTCATAAATTTCCTTAGGGTAAAATTTGACTTATGAATGAATATACACGATAGTTTATAATATATTTCGTCTTTCTCATAAATTTTGTTCATATAATATACTTTCTTTAGTATCTTTTTCTTTGGTATTTTTTACTCAATTACATTTTTTTAGAAATCTGTTTTCCATTTTAAGGATACATGAAGAAAGGCGTCGGTATCATGTCAATGTATAATTTTTAACACCTCTTTTTAACATATATGCGCAAACTTTTGTCCAATAACTTTACGATTCCTAAATTGGTGGGAATCGAAAGAAAGTTGAAATTAAAAAAAAAAGAAGAAATGAAAGAGTCTACATAGAGACAGCATAAGCAATCTTGTGACAAAAGTCCACAATTGGAGCCTTTTTTTCTTCTTTTTTTTTTTACTTGCTTAATGTTTTAATTTTATTTTGATTTCTTTTTTAGCCATCTTCTTTATTTCGCTCTCGTTGCTATCAAGCCACAGACTTCCTCTCACAACCCTAATGCCCTTCTGACACAAACCACCTTTTTTTTTTAACCCGACAACCAATACTTGGTTCTTCTATTCCCCTTACTCTCCTTCCATCTCCTTAGAGACGCTATAAACCTTATTCTATACCAAGTAAGCATACATTTCTTTATAACTGAGGATCTATTTCCTGTCGCTGTGGAACACAGATTTTTTCTTGCTGTTGTTTGGTTTGTCACTGTCTCTCTTTCACTTCTTTTTTTACCTGTTTTTATGGGATTCTATGCCCCAGCAGTCATTACCTTACTCTCTTTCAAAAATAAAAATCGCCCTTCTCGCTGCGAAAATAGGTCAGAGCCCAAAATTCCATAGGCTCACACAACAAGGAAATTATGCGATTCGTGTTAATCTGTTTGAAAACACACTGACAATACAAATGTGACAGAATTAAAGTTAGAAAATAGTGACTGAATCGAAAGATTGGGAAATAGATTCGGAAAAATTGGTTAATTTAAAATTGAAGTTTTCTGCTAAAAAAAACAAAAAAAAAAAACATCGCCCGAATGGGGTGAAAACGATTTACATTTTTTTAAATGTGTATCGGTAATTGCATGTTCACGTCTTCAAATAATTTTTGAAACATTGCACAATCATCAGAACTTTCAGGATTTTTTGTTAACTTGATATATGTGGAGTTCATTAACACTTTGTAAAAATTTATTGTATCGTACTCTCTCGCTCTCTTTCTTTCTTTCTTTCTCTTTTCTTTTTATCTGTCTGTCTGTCTGTCTGTCTTTTTCTCTCTCTCCTCCTCTGTGTGTGTGTGTGTGTGTGTGTGTGGAGGAGTTTTCGTTGCGAGATGGCTGAAATGTTGGATTGCGACATCGTAGTAAGCGAGTAGAACTCCAGTTTAGATACTAAGTTCGTTTTCGGACAAAAACCTTTGGAAAAAAGTACTAAACCCCTTATCACCCATCTAGGATTAAATAGTGTTAATGCATGATGGGCCCGGCATTAAATGACCCACGAAGCGTCATATGCCATCAAACAAAGAAACCAATTCAACTCTCTCTCTCTCTCTCTCTCTCTCTCTCTTTCCCCTCCTAGATATATATATATATATATAAGGAAATTGAATCAGCTGTGGAATCCTGAACAAGGCACTGTGCGTTAAACTGTCTGTCCTCTGTTTATGCTCAAATAGAATGTCAGACTATGTCCTTTATGCTTGGTAAGGCTATCAGTCTAAAAGAAGGTAAACACTGAATTCAAACCAGTAATAATCAGCTTGAAAATAGACCTTGTGTTTAATGCTCGCATTAGAATGGGTTATATATATATATATATATATATATATATATATATATATATATATATATATATATATATATGTGTGTGTGTGTGTGTGTGTGTGTGAACTGACGGATAGAACGAGAACGATTATAATGCAATTTTTACTTTTATCTGACCCTTTTTTTATACAGGTTGGATATATATATATATATATATATATATATATATATATAGAGAGAGAGAGAGAGAGAGAGAGAAAGAGAAATAGGCAGACAGACAGACAGAAAAAGTGAAAGAGAAAGAAACAGAGAAAGACAGAGAGAGGTAGAGGAAGAAAGATAGACAGACTGACCAAGGACGATTATAATTCAATTTTGTCTTATATTTGATCTTATTTTAATTCAGTTATGAATACGTATAAATACGTGGATATCACTCTTTCATTTCGTCTCTCTGTTTCTCTCGCTCTTCTTTCGTTGCAGGTATTGAATAGATTCTGATAATTCTTGTATCATAATTCACTACTATCATGCAGTTTTAGGGATATTAACAGTTTTAACATATTTCTTTCCTTACACCATCCCTCATTCTTCTTTCATTTTCTCTCTCCCTTCATCAATATATATAAAATGTAAATTACTAAAGAAAACATAGTTCTACAAATTCAATAAATTTTACTTTAGCATGAGTGAAAAGTTTGCTGATAAAAAAAATCTCACAGTATCTTTTCTTGCTAGAAAAGGTAATAATATTCGAGCGTTAATATGTCCCAATATGGTATAAACAAATAGAAAGTTAATTACAGTTTGCGTTGTTTTAAATCAAAGTAATATACATTTTGTATGTGTAAAAGATCTATCCGTAGGTTATGTCATTATATCGAGGCAAAGTACATTTATATGTTTATATGTATATGTAATGCTAAGCTTAAATAATCAGCAGTCGGGAATGCTACCTCAAGGGCCACGTAGATAATTTATAGAGGTTAGTCGAAGCTTTATTGAAGAATTTGCAGACATTTACTGCTGATGAAAAATACGCAATGTAAACGTTTGCGTTTGAGTCATTAATGGTTTGTCTAACTACTAGTTTTTAAAAGACTTGACAAAGAGGCTTTGATATAATTTTGAGATGTGTCTGAACCCCGAGAGTCAATAGCTATCAGAATATTATCTACGTGACAAAGAAAAGCAGCAGAAGGTACCCCGCAAAAACAATAACCAACGCTGACTACGCCGATGACATAGCGATTTTGGCAAATGCACCCGCCCAAGCCGAAACACTACGGCATAGTCTGGAAGGAGCCACCGGAGGCATTAGCCTCCATGTCAATGCACACAAAACGGAATACATGTGCTTAAATCAAACAGGCGACATCTCCACACTAGGCGGTAGCTCTCTGAAACTAGTTAATAATTTTACAAACCCAGGAAGCAGAGTCTCATCAACCGAAAAAGACATCGACACGCGATTAGCAAAAGCATGGACAGCTATCGATAGTTTATCGGTCATATGGAAGTCAGACCTGGCATAAAATGAAACGCTGTTTCTTCCAAGCAGCAATCGTGTCGATACTACAATATGGATGCACCACATGGACACTAACAAAACGGATGGAGAAAAAGCTTGACAGCAACTAGACAAGAATGCTGCGAGCAATTTTGAACAAGTCCTGGAGGCAACACCCCACAAAGCAGCAGCTGAACGGCCACCTACCTCCCATCACGAAAACAATCAAAGTTAGACGAACCAGACATACAGG
Organism: Sepioteuthis lessoniana; assembly: GCA_963585895.1. NCBI lineage: Eukaryota > Metazoa > Mollusca > Cephalopoda > Myopsida > Loliginidae > Sepioteuthis > Sepioteuthis lessoniana. Next base: position 213,288 of record CAUZXS010001857.1, read on the forward strand.
ACACTGCTGGAGAAGCGGGGAAAGCTCATAAGTGATGTTCTCCAATGGAACCCCTCACATAACCCAGCAAAAGCTGGGGGACCAGCTCGAACCTACATTCAGCAGGTCTGTGAGGATACGGGATGTAACCCTGAGGACCTGCCAGAAGCGATGAATAATAGGGAGGAGTGGCGGGAGAGGGTCAGGGATATCCGTACTGGAGGCACGACAAGATGATGATGTGTGTCGTATTATTTTTTTAAGTATTCAAAGTTCGGAGTCATCAACAATTTGTATGTCTCTATTGTGTTTATTCACATGTCGGAAAGTTATCAATAATTAGAAGAATGCTGTATTCTTAAGACGTGAGTCCTAGCAGAATCATTTTTAATGTGTTTGACTATTTATTTTCGTAGCGGGTCATTATTTGTGACTGTTTATTCATGTTCATACGTCGGGAGTCACCAATAATTTGAAACCCTTTTTTGAGTTCGGACATCGAAACATTAATTTTTAGCTGAAATGTATGTTAATGATTCAATAAATCAAACTAATTGATTAATTAATTAATCAAATTAATTTCTTTAACTTAAGTAAAAACTTTGTTGATAACGAAAATTACAATGATAGTTCTTGTAAGAAAAGGTGACAATAGATCATTGATATGGCCCATATGGGGTAAACTTATATATATATATATATATATATATATATATATATATATATATATATATATATATTGTAACAGTGTTGGTTGTCACTAATTCACTTTGTGAGTTTTTGGCGAACCAAGTGCAATATAATATGGAAAGTGCTCAATATATGTGATAGAGCAAAATAATCATAAGTTTTCAAGTACAACAAATTAACATCATTACCAACTGAGCCACGGTAGTTCACCGTTACTCACCCATTTTTTATGGGGCAGAAGTTACAGGGCAGTCAGTAACAACATTATAGTAAGTGACTGCCCAATTACTTCAACGCACACCCTGGGTTCGGTGACATCATCGCACGATTTAAGTCTTTCATGCTGTTTACCAAGCAGCCTCTACGGCAACCGAGGACGGAGATTGTTGCTGAGATAATCGGTATCTGAAGAAGTAATGGTTGGGAGAGAGCCTTTCTCAGCGAGTGGACAGATAATAATAACAAATGCAGACATGGTGCACAATGCTGCGCATGCGTATACGCATACACTCAACTAATCCGGTGTTCGACTGGCTGTAATCGAGAGGCTGTTTCCATTTTATTTTCATTTTTTTCTTAATTTCCTATTCGTGAAACAGATCATTATATAGTTGGTTGCCCTGAAAATAGCTTATTCCGTGGCTTATAGCAAGCCTCTTCCTCGATATTTAAAGCAAGAAACATTTTAGGAAAAGATCTTAGTCAGCGTCGTTAATCGAGGAAATATTGTTTTAAGAAAAAGCTTCCACTTTTTAGAAAGCAGGTTTGTTCATTTATTTTGCTTTAATTTTTCATCCATCACGATTATTTACAGTTTTTAATCTAAAGTGTAAACACTCTAATGTTACAGGGTACTAAGCACTGGATAATCTGAGTCCTAGTTGTCTGAATTTTTGAGACAAAGCTTGATGATTTATATAATTCAGGATTCTCAGACTATTTTCTTCATATATATATATATATATATATATATATATATATATATCAATTAATAGGAGAGACGAAGAATGACTATCTAATCTAATGAATTTTCATTAAGATAATTAGTTGTGCAATCTCTGTTGATAATTATAAATCAAATCTAGGCAACTAACTTGATGCATCCCCTCGTAAAAAAAATGAAATTTCCATTCAATCCCCTCCCAGATTTACTGAATTTTAAATTACTAAACATAACTAATTCACCAATGTTTAATTCAATTTACAAGAAAAAAGAATCAATAACCTATAAATACAAACTTACCTTTAATTATTCAATTGATTAATGTGAAGAATAAGTTTTTAGGATTTTAAAAAAATGGTTCCAAGATTTAAATTTTTACAATGAACTAACTACAGGAAAGTTATTTATCTAAATTTCTAAGATTAGAATATTCTGAATATTGACTCCATCGTCATCATCATCATCATTATATATATATATATATATATATATATATATATATATATATATATATATATATATATACACTTGTTTCTTTACTTAATCCACGGGAATCGCTTGCTCTGATTCTGTTAACCATTATCTGGTATAAGTATTAAGAATTCCTGTATTGTAACTCGCCTGCAATCAGGATTAAACATGCAACCTTAAGATGATTGTCCCTTTAGAAGCTTATGGAACGAAAGTCGATGACCGTTACACTATGTACCAGCTGGACAGTTCAGAGTAAATTTTGGTAACTTATAAACTCCATGTTTTTACATCACTATGATTACTGTTATTATGTATGATTTTTTTTTTTACCTGAGCTCATATTACGATTATTCTATCTAATCTTTTTTGATTGTTCGACAAGAGACACCTGAAGAAGCCTGTAGGACATACCGGCCGAAACGTTGTGAATATAATAATAAAGAAGATGACAATAATCCGAAAACTCTGAATGATAAAAGTCTGATACTTGGTGCCGTAAAAACAATCTGAATTTCTCTCAGAGTACTCTTTTTACGTAATAATGAAGAAGAAAATGAAGGGATTAAGTGAATAAAACTTATGATTATGAAGCCAGACTAACAACTGCTGGAAACTACAACTGAGTACTAGACAAACATAAAACTCAATAAAAAATCAATTTAACCCTATATTTAGTGAGGAATGCCCACTGAGCTGTTGTTTTTTGACACCACCTTCCCGTACAAGGGCATACGTTTAAAAAGTAGAAAAAAAGGACGTTATGTTTAACCTTGCTTATAGCAGAGAGACGGGGTAAATGATTCGAATATTATCCGTATAGAAATAAAGAAAGCGATGAATATGGCAATCACGTCATGTTGTAATAGTCAGTAAGTTAGTCTCGTCGATTCATTGAATGATCAATACTTGCATTCTAGTGTCAAATGAAATCTGTTGTTTTTCGTACTTGTTTTGTTTTGATTTTTAACTGTACCATAGCCAGATATGAATACGTGAAATGAACATATTCATACCGATACGCAAAACGTTCATAAAGTTCGTATATATATATACATACAACATAGGAATCTTGAAACACGAAAAACACTTACGACTTCTTAGTTCAGGTACGAAGCTTTTTATTACCTTTGAGTTTAAAGGTTTTTCGACATAAGGAGACAGATACACATTCTTTCTATTTTGGCTTTTCCATCTGCCCCGCCCCATCTCGTGCGACGCCCGTAGCGCACTAATTCGTCTGGCCTCTGCGAGCCCCGAAAGTCGACCCATCTCGTCCGGTGTCTAGTTCTCAACTCAACTAACTGACTTTTTCAAATCTCCCCAAATCCTCCGCGCGCTTCCGGTGCGTGACGTCATTCGAACTCCGTAGCCCCGTTTCCCATCTGGGCTATTGTGACATCTCTGAGTGACACGTCCGCTTTGCGTGCGCGCGTAAACACCTGCGTTAATGTTGCACCAAAGTAACCCTTGCACTGAGCCGAAAGGTTCTCAGCCTAACTAAACCCAAAGGCATAAAACGAAATCCCTCGAGCATTATATTACATAACGACTCAAGTTGAACGTACCAGGTCCAGCCAGATTTACGAAGTTAAACAGCGATGAGCCGGTCCAGTACTTCATATGAATTCAGGCGCGCTTAATGAAATAATTATTATCATAGGAAATGGAATCGGCAACCCGAGTTCAAATCCTGGACGTAGCTGTTTGTGTTTCTTTCTCGCTAATACCTTAAGGAAACGCATGAATCCATGTGTTATCCCTCTAAATATGAGTAAATAGTAGGGCAGACTGAGTTTTTAGCCTTAGTAAGCCAACCTATTTAAGAGAAGGAAAAATTTAAATCAGAAAAACTCTGCTTAAAATCGACCGTATGTAACTTCCTGTCCGTATTGGAGGGGTTAGGTATATTCATAGTTTTGCATTTTTAAACATCCATCGCTAATATCACCCCTCATACTCTTGATGATGGTTCAATATGATCGAAACGCTATAGTGTCGACTTCTCAATAAATCTCTCCTTCCACTTGGATTACATTGTTATCAATTTTTCTCTACATATTGTCGGATTACAATCCATTATTTACTTCCATACATAGTTTATATGCATTGTCTTTTCAAGTCTTAATTCCTGCAACTCCCTTGACATTTTCGACTTATATTCAAGTCATGTTGAAAGTATTGTTTTCCCTCTGATCATCGAATCTAAGTTAAAAATACATGAACCTGTTCAGAACTCAGATGGGTAACTACTTAATAGTAACATATACTATAAGGAACCTGATGCCTTTATGCCAAACGAAGCAAAGTTGAGTAGATAACAAAAGTTCGTTCAATAATTAAACTAATAAATTAGCCATTAATTAATAGGAGAGACAAAGAATGACCATCTAATCAAATGAATTTTCATTAAGTTAATTAGTTGTGCAATCTCTATTCATAATTATTAATCAAATCTGGGCGACTAATTTGATGGATCCCCTTGTAAAAAAATGTAATTTCCATTCCATCCTCCCTAAATTTATTGAATTTTAAATAACTAAACATAACTAATTCACCAATGTTTAATTCAGTTTACAAGAGAAAAGAATCAATAAGCTATGAATACAAACTTACCTTTAATTCTTCAATTAATTAATGGGAAGAATAAGTTTTTAGGATTAAAAAAATAAAATTGGTTCCAAGATTCAAATTTTTACAAAATTAACTAAAGGAAAGTTGTTTATCTAAATTTCTGAGATTAAGCTGGATAATTTTTATTAAAATATTCTGACTATTGACTCCATCGTCATCATCATCATGTCGCACCATCAGCACGGATGTCCCTGACCCTCTCTCGCCACCCGTCTCTATCGTCTATTGTTCTCGGTAGGTCCTCAAGGCTACATCTTTTATTAGCACAGAGCTGTTGAATATAGGTTCTAGCTGGTCGTCCTGCCTTTACTCACAGGAGTACGTCGCTCACGAGTTCGTCCCCACTTCTCCAGCAGTGTCCCTCATGTCTGGTTCGTCTAGCTTGGATAGTTTTCGTGATGGGTGGTTGGTGACCGTACAGCTGTTGCTTAGTGAGGTGCTTGTTCAATACTGCTCGCAACATTCTTGTGTAATTGCCGTCAAGTTTTTTCTCCATACGTTTAGCGAGCATCCATGTAGTGCATCTATATAGCCATATCAACACGACCGCTGCTTGGAAAAAAACCTACGTTTTATTTTATCGGTCAAGTCTGATTTCTAACTTCTCTATCTTAATTGTTATGCGTTGTATCGTTGTAAGGAAAAGATATACAGTGAAATAAAGTTAATTGTTTATTGACTCAAGTGTTACAGTCCGACTAGTATTATGATTCTCGTGCTGTTGGTGTTACGTCGGAAGTTGATCTTACAACTGTCTGAGGTCCTTCAGAGTTATCTCTCTGCTTCTCTTTCTGCTTCTGCTTCTGCTTTTCCGTACTTAAGAGACACGGCGTCTTTTATACTCCCGTGATACCGGAAGTCATGTGGTACGAGCCACTATACAACATTATGAATTAGAACAATCTACACACATGGGTTGAATAAAGGGTTCAGTTCGAGGTTCTGAATAAGCTGTCAAGTTCGACAAAAAACATTGTGAGTATAACAATAAAGATGACAACAATTTGAATATTCGAAATAATGAACATTTTAGAAAAGTTATTATAAATGAAATATTGAATCATATAATATCATTCATACCAACAAATCCCTAGTAAAACTGAAACTATCTAAACTTGTGAAGTTCTTGATCTCTTCACTCAGAAATGATTTTGTTTTGATTTTATTTGAAATCTATTACCGTGGACAAGAATAAAAATTACCGATATTGTATTAAATTTTGATTTCCTTTTCATTGAATAAAGGCAAATATAAATGAAAACGGAAAACCTTTCTTTTTTAAATCAAAATTTTCGTTTATATCTGTTTTATTAACTCATCTCATTAACTATGATAAAAAGGAATGTTTTAGAATTCAGTATTTCATTAAAATAAATCATTTGCCCTGACGAATTGGGCTGTAGAACTAACCGACTTTATCTTTGCAGAGGGTAAGACCCCCTCCCCACCAACGAGTGTCCATAATATGACTCTAAACAATCTGATGGTTAGGTTCCAGTAATGCTGGAGCTTTAGGGAATACGGAGTACCCCGTCATTGCCATCGCTCCCAGGTCCACTCTGGTCCGGAGTGGTAGCTTCTGTGAGAGTCCTATCTATGGGTTAAATTGCGTACTTATGCTAAACTGAATTGTTTGAAATAGAAATGTTTTTGACACTAAAGCTGTACTAACGCTAAAGTGAATTGTTTAAAATAGAACTGTTTGGACATTTCAATGCATGTAATAAAATATACTTATACTAAACAAAAACATGATTAGGCACATAAATTATGTCCACACATTTGCTGGAGAATTTAAATTATTTGCTATGAAATATATTGATCTAACAAACGAGAAGCACAGTGCTGGGTTGTTCAATTTTTTTAGTATATATATATATATATATATATATATATATCGATCAAGTAATTTGGCGTTATATGTAAACCGCAAAATTGGCTTAAGCAGCGGTCCTACTGAATGGATGTACTACTTATACGCTGACTAAGCGTATATAGAAAAGGCTTGATGGCAATTGCACAAAGATGCTAAAAGCTATATTAAAGAAATCCTTGAAGCAACATCCCACAAAACAGCAGCTCTACGATAACCTACCACCCATCACAAAGACCATACAAATAAGAGGAACAAGCCATACCGGACACCGGTGGAGGAGCAAGGACGAACTTATTAGGACCACTTCACACAGACGCGCAAGTGTAGGATGACAAACTAAAACTTAACTACTATAGCTCTGAATGGACATAGGATGTAACCTGGAAGACCTGCCAGAAGCAAAGGACGATAGAGACGGATGGTGAGAGAGAGAGTTAGGAAAATCCATACGAGCAGCACGACTTGATGGTGATGATGATGATGATATAATGTATAAGGTTATTACTATAATTATTTACTCCTTTTCGAGTTTTTCACTTCAGCGTTAGCCGATGGTTTCTCACTGAATTTGGAGTAACAGGACTCTTCTCAGTACTTTAGCCGATATCAACACTGCTGTAGTTTGGATGGTCTCCACTCGTTCTCTTATTTCTAAGTCCTCGAGTCCCTGTATAAATCCATTGGTGACAGTACTAAGGGCACCAATTACAATTAGTTTTCTGGTTATTCACGTTATGTTGATCCTCTTGTTGTCAGTATTGGTTCTGGTGGCTGTAATCAGTCTTCCCCCGCGTTTTTCTAAATAGACTTCAAGTAATTTTATCTATCTTCAATGCTGGCAAGTCCTCTACCACTTTCTTTTCTTGACACTTAGAGTCTGTCAACGCCATCTTAGGGATGTAAGGCCTTATGTATTAGTTTTCTTGATCTCAGGTCCATTTGTTTAAGTTTTTTCTGGTCCACTTCAAGAATGATCCCGAGTTTCTTACAAGAGGCATAGCCCAGGTATTTATCCCTTTTATATTATTTCTGTCATACAGTTACGTTTCGAGTAGCTTTCTGGTTTTCCTGAGATACTCTTTTTTAATTTTTCTTTTACAATTACTTGAAGATGTCAGCTTCCGTTATTCCCGAGTATTTGTTGGTTTCCTTTTTCCGAGCATTCTAATTTTTTCTTGGTTGTATTGTTCCATTCCTTCCGTCATGTGTTATTTCCTGCTTTTCATTTTTAGCTTGGCCAAATTCCATCCCAATGTCCTGACTGTATATTCTCACTGCCTGTATTAGGGTTTCCAATTCGTTTTTGACAAACAGTTTGATGTCGTCCATGTACATTAGGTGATTGATCTTTTCCTGCAATTTACTAATTTTGGATCCGCCTGTGCATTTTCTGAGTATGTGGTTGACTGGCATCATCACAATTACAAATAATACTGGTGATAGTGCATCTCGTTTCTGGAACTTTGCTTCAGCTCCTGGCTAGTTTTCCTACCAGTGTTAGCTGGTAGGCTTTCTCTTGAGCCTGAGAAACCAGCAAGTCCCCTAAAATCTCCAGGATTCTTCTCCGTATTCTGGTCGATCTCAGCAATACTGTGGACTGGATGGTCTCAATTCGTCCTCCGATTTCTTACTCATCCCGGCCCTTTTCTAAGTCTTTGAGAATCATTCCAAGTTCGCCAATTACAGTTGGTATCACCGTAAACCTTATGTTCCACAGTTTAGTTGTCTGACAAGGTTTAAGTACTTGCTTTTCTTTTCGCTCGATTTTCATTCTGTAGTCCGGTGGGACGATAAAATCACTATACGATTGATTCTATTTTTCTTTTATCCTTTATCACTAGATCTGGTCATCTGGCCAGGATTATCTGATCTGTTTGTATCTCAAAATTCCTGAGAATTTTTTGCGTCTCATTCTCTTGCATGGGTTTTGTTTTGTGCATAAACCAATTGGTAGCGTGATCAAATTTCACTTTCTTGCACAATTCTCAATTGATCGCTTTTCCCACCCCTTCGTATTTAGTCTTATACTCCCTTTGTGCTAGTTTGCTACAATCACTTATTAAGTGATTAATCGTTTTGTTTTTGTCACCACATAATTTAAACTTGCAATTCGATCATGTATTACTTTAAAATATTTGATCCTTATGGCGTTGTTTTGTGCTGATTTTAGAAGAAAATCAGATTTTCTCTAAAGTTTCCCTTTTGTAACCATGTCCAGGTCTTCTCGAGTGAGATTTCGATAGTTTATCGCTAATTATTTCACACTTTGTGAGTTTTTCACATCCGCGTCAGCTGGTCTTTCAATGGAATTAAGTAGCAACACGTCTCCTCAGGTCATCGGGACTTTTCGCAGTATTTTAGCCGAGCTCAATAATGGCGTGTTTTTTATGGTCCCGATTCTTCCTCTGGTTTCCACTTTCACCCGTCTCTTTCCTAATTCCTTGTGGGCTGTTACTAGTACACCAACTATTATTGGTATCACTGTCACCGTCATATTTCACAGCTTTTTCAACAATCGGATTATCATTATTATTTTACTTTTTGCGTGTTTTTCACACTAACATTTATTGGTAGACTTTCACTGGAGTCTGAGAGACAACAAGTCCCATCATGTCTCCAGAACTCTTCTAAGTATTCTGGCTTATCTCAACAATGCTCCCATCCGGATGGTCTCAATTCGTCCTCTGATTTTTCACTGTACCCAACCCCTACCCCTTTCTAATCCTTTGAGGGATTGTTCCAAGAGCATATACTACATTTGTTATCACCGTCACCCGCATATTCCACTCTCTTTTTTTCTTTTAAATGTAATTGACATTATTCTGTGGTGGGACTACATAGTTTATGCACAACAAAAATCTTCTATTATAACTTCAAAATTGAAAAAGAAAATTGAACTGAAAAATATCATTAATACAGAATTTTTTCCATATATATATATATATATATGTGTGTGTGTGTGTGTGTGTGTGTGTGTGTGTGTGTGTGTGTGTGTATTTTATTTCATTTTAATTTTTACTCTTCTGTTATATTGTTGTGATAATTATGTATCTTTCAGATTTGTTATTTCGAATGTGTATATGTTAAAATAATTAGAATAGTATGTTTAGATAATTTTTCTATTCAATATTTTTACATTAAACATTCTTTTTTTTTACCTTCCCTTGCTAATTCGTATATTTTTATTTTCCTCCTGATGTATAGTATAAAAGACTAAGCATATATAAAATACACTTGGCGACGGTAGTCTAGGGTAACCCGGAGGATAACTTTTCAATAGCTACTAGGAGGATGCAACTCCTTTCCATGGATTACTCCACTTACTCTTGATAAGTATCTTATAATGCTGCAAGTTAAACCAGACCGTATCAAGAACTATTTTCGAGTGTTTAGTATGACTCGACCTGAGATCGAATACTGGTCCCCCGGACAATTGGCGATCAGTCGAACCATTATGCCAATGGGTCGAACCCCGCTACTCGAGAGGGATTCGACACCGTTTTTAAGCGGAGTTTATCAGGTTTTAATTCAAAGTTATCTTTCTGCTCAACGGTCTACCATACCATAATTACCAATTCCAGTCTGCCCTACTATTTATCCATACCTGAAGGGTGAATTGTTGGATGTATGCTTTTTCCAAAGGTATTTGCGGTAGGTAAAATACAAACAGTCTCTTCAGGATTTGAATTTCGATCACCGAGTCCATTTCCTATAACGATAGCCATAATACTACGAGCACCTTTTCCAAACTTTTCTCTCTTTCTCTCTCTCTCTGTCACCACACACACACACGCGCACACATATATATGTATATAAATATATAGAGAGAGAGATAGAGAGAGAGAGAGAAAGGGTATGAATCGATTACAGATAAGTACACACCAACCTTTTTAAATAAACAGTTAATTTTCTTCTCAATTCGAATATCATTATTTCTAATGGAAGAATATACATGAATGACTGTTCCACAGACACACTCGTAGAGTAATGGCTCTCGTGGTTGGAAATGAACACGGTAATCCGAGTTCAAATCGTGGATGAGGTTGTTTGTGTTTCACTTAGCGTTGATGCTCTTGAGAAACGCATGAACCACGTTTCTCTCTCACCCCGATCTATAGGTAACAAGTAGGACAGACTGTTGTCTTTAGCTTTTGTAAAGTAACTGGCAGGAAAAGTCTAAATTCAACAATCTTACTCCGCTTCAAGTAAATTGACCTTATATCAAAGCTTGCTCGTAACGAAGGAATTAAGCCAATCCGTACAATCAACACAAATATTATTAGGTATTATTGGTTACTGATTGCATGAATCTATATGAGTTGTGTGCTTATTCTTGAGCTGCTATATAGTCTTATATATGTTTACAGAGTTTCAGTGTAGTAGAATTTGGTAATAGATAATACCTACTGATATCTGTTTTTAATTGTATAATCTTCTATTAGAAATAATGCGGACGTGGTATTTTTTGGTTTAGTTGAAGGTTAACTTTTTATTAATAATACATTTAATGGTTGGTTTGGTTTCTTTTGTTTAATGGCATATCAAACTTCGTGGGTTATTTTATGCCGAACCTATCCTTGTAAAAGAAAAGTAGTGGCAATATTTAACCTATAGATGGGAGATAAGGGTTTCATACCTTTCCCAAATGCCTTAGTATGAAAGTGAACGTAATAGCAAGGCTTGAGATCGAACTCGCAAACTACGATATCACAGTTAAGCATGTTAGTCACTACATTAAGAAGACTTTCCTCAATACATTTGAGATGAAAAACTTGTGTTGTAATGGTTCACATCGTCAGAAATGGACACGGTGACCCAAGTGAAAATCGTGAACAAGGCTGTTTGCATTTCACATAGTGCTAATGCCCTTGGGGAACGTATGCATCAAAATATTCTCCCTTCAGCTACGAGTAAATAGTCAGGCAGATAGGTGTCTTTAAACTTTGCATGGCAACCATTCTAGGAGAAGGAAAACTGGATTCAAACCTGATTAATTCTGCTTAAAAATTGACCTAGTGCCTTATCCTACTCGTGCAGAGGGGCTAGTAAATATTTACCCGCATACATAGTAAGTTAGCCGACGTTAGTCGACGGTGAACTGAAGGCTCCCATTTCAATAG